>CALYDF020000001.1:303890-406917 GCA_944474145.2 Dicrocoelium dendriticum | reverse complement strand
TCTGGCATCGCCGGGAAGCTGCGCTCCTGGTTTGCATCCAACCTATCAAATCGAACACAATCGGTGAGCCTGGGCGGCACGCAGTCTTCAAAAAGCTGTCACCAGCGGAGTCTTTCAAGGAAGTGTCCAGGCCCCATGCTCTTCTTACTCTACGTCAATGACATCTTCCAAGTCTTCCGCTGGGGAACGCCATACCTATTTGCAGACGACATCAAAGTCGTATTTTCCTTCGTCTCCGATAATATGAAAGATAACCTATCCACAATACAAAGAGACCTTAAGGCGCTAGAAAACTGGTACGCAATATGGAATCTCGAATTTTCCCCAGGAAAAAGCAACATTCTCTCTTACAAATGCACCGTGCCACCGAATACCCTTACTCTCAATGGTGCTCCTCTTACCGTTAGCCACTTTGTTCGTGATTTGGGTGTTCAATACTCCAATACCTTTAACTTTGCGGAACAGGTAAGCTATAGTGCAGCTAAATCTAGGTCGTTAATAGGCTATATCTTCAAATCCATGTTGCTTTTGGAATCTCGATTGACACTGTATAAAACTTGCGCTAGGCCTATTCTCGAATGCTGCTCTATAGTCCTTACGAACTCACGCAAGTGTAACAGGATTGCACTCGAGAACGTACAGCGTTCCTTCACCAAACGTCTATTGGGCTCAAACATGCTGAACTGTCGTGGTCGATGCAAACAACCGGGAATGGACCCGCTGTGGCTACGTAGGCTAAAGATAAACCTTACGTTTCTATACAAACTTAAACAAAAGCCGGAAACGAACCTGACACGATACTTCCGAACGGAAGGAGATACCCGATATCATCTGCGCAACGCGACCTTTTCATTCAGTCTGCCGGCCGCTCGTTGTGGCATACGACATAACTTCTTCCTTTATAAATACGCGAACACCCGGAACAAATTACCTCTGCAAATCCGATCATCTATGACCAGTACACACCTCAGCAAAGCTATACAGAGATTCCTCGACGTAAACACAGTCTCCGAACTATTAAGCCTCAAAGTGACGGAAGACGAGCTATGGGAGACAGGACCAAACAACCTCTAGCGAACTAATCTACATCCCTTTTTAATGCTCCATTACCAACAGTTTTCTACTTCATTTTAACCTCGCATCACGACTGTCTCCGATACTTTATTCGCACGTCTGCTCTCTTTTGTCCTTCCTATCCCTACCTAGACGAGACTGCATCAAGCCTTCCATCTCTTTGAGCCAAATTTTTCACTTACTGTTCCTTCTAGAACGTTGAGATTTACAACCTTACTCACATCTTTGCTTACTTTACTCCTCCCTTATGCTTAACCCGACCCTGTGTATATTGTATTCGGCACCACTTCTGGCCCATATGGCAACTCTTCAATAGTGGCCTAAGAACGCATAACGCCTGTGACAAATCCTAGGCATCGCCAGATTCTCGTTCCTAAAATCATGCTTCTGAGCTCACTTCAACGCCTCCCTCTCTTGCTTGACCTCTCCTTTGGTCCAAATCGCAACTGTTCAATGGTGGCAAAGGTACCACTAGCGTCAGCGCAAAATCCTAGTCCTCCTTTGATTCTCTTTGCTACTGTGCCACACATTCTTAAAACATTTCGACTAGTCCGGCCGCTCAGGCACCAAATGCCCATAAGCCTCAAACCAAGGACTCTTTTCATTTAAACATCGGCTACAATTAACGAAGGTTCTCATTTTTAAATTTAAAAACCTCATGATCCTCTTCTCCGTCTGATACATTACCTGTATGCTTGGTCCCCCTACCGAAAACGAAAGTTCCGGTCCTTGATTAGGTTGCCTCTCGGCTCCACTCTCATGCTGCTCAGCTCACAATTACGTCCCACTCTCTTGTTTGGCCTCACCTTTGGTCCGTACCGCAACTGTTAAAGGGTATATTGGGTTCTCATAGCGTTAGCACAACATATTAGGCCAAATTTGATCCACTTTCCTATTGCGCCTCGCACTCTTAAACCTCCTGGACCGCACCGGCCTCCGGCTCCCAATGCCTATAGGTCTCAAACAAAGGCTTCTCTTCCTTTAAACACAGATTAAGGTTCTCATTGGCATAAGGAACAGCCTCATGATACTGGCCTCCGTCTGGCTCATTACCTGTATGCTTGGTCCCCTGCAAAGTTGCAATTTCAGGTCTCTGCTTGACTTTTGCCTCTCGGCTCCACCATCATGAATATTAGCTCACAATTACGTTCCTCTCTTTTTTGGCCCATATCGCATCGGTTCGATGGTGGTATAGGTGCCTCTAACGTCAGCGCATCTTACTAGCCCCCTTTTGATTCTCTTTGCTACTGTGGCGCTCATCGTTAAACCTATTGGAGTACTCCGGCCTCTCAGGCTCCAAATGCCTATAGTCCCAGACTATGCCTCTCTTCCTCTGAGGATCGGCCGCCATCGACTAAGGTTCTCAATGGTATAAGTAACGGCCTCATGGTTCTCTTCTCCTTCCGATTCATTATCTGTATGCTTGGTCCCAATAAGAAATCGAAAATTCCGGTCCTTGATTAATTTTGACTTTCGGCACCACTGCCATTCTTCTCAGCTCACAAGTATCGTCATCTCTTGTTTGGCCTCCCTTTTGGTCCATATCGCATCGGTTCAATGACGGTATAGGTATCACTAGCGTCAGCGCAACATCCTAGGCTTCCTTTGATTCCCTGTGCTACTGTGGTACTCAGTTTTAAACCTCTTCGACTAGTCCGGCCTCTCAGTCCCTAAATGCCCATGGGCATCAAACCAAGGCCTCACTTCTTTTGATGATCGGCTGCCACCGATTATGGGTCCCAAAGATATAAGTGACGGCCTCATGGTTCTCCTCTCCGTCAGGTTCACTATCTGTAGCCTAACCCCAGGCGTCGCTATATGTTTTTGCTACTGTGGCTCTCACTCCCAAACCTTTTGGAATAGTCCGGCCTCTCAGGCTCCAAATGCCTATAGGTCTCAAACCAAGGCATCTCTTCCTTTCAACATCGATTAAATTCTCATTGACACAAGTAACAGCCTTATGTACTCGCCTCCGTATGAAACATTATAATATGCTTGGACCCCTGCAAATTGCAATTTCATGTCTCTGATTGACTCTTGCCTCTGGGCCCCACTATCATGCATCTTAGCTTACAATTACGTTCCCCTCTCTTGTTTGGCCTCTCTTTTGTTTTATATCGCATTGGTCCAATGACGGTATAGGTGGCTCTAACGTCAACGCACCTTACTAGCACCCGTGTGATTCTCTTTGCTACGATGGCAATCCTCGTTAAACCAATTGGACTACTCCGGCCTCTCAGGCTCCAAATGCCTATAGGTCTCAAGCCAAGGCCTCTCTTCCTCTGAGGATCAGCTGTAATCGATTAAGGTGCTCGATGGTATAAGTAACGGCTTCATGATTCTCCTCTCCGTCCGATTCATTATCGGTACGCTTGGTCCCCCTACCTAGATCAAAAGCTCGTGTCCTAGATTAACCTTGCCACTCGGCCCCACTATCATTCTTCTCAGCTCACAAGTATCGTCTCCCTCTCTTGTCTGGCCTCCCTTTTGGTCCATATCGCATCGGTTCAGTGACCGTACAGGTACCTCTAACGCCAGTGCAACTTACTAGCCCCCGTTTGATTCTCTTTGCTACTGTGACACTCATTATGAAACCTACTGGACTTGTCCGGCCTCTCAGGCTCCTAATACCCATCGGTCTCAAATCAAGGCCTCTCTCATCCGAGCATCGGCTGCCGTCGGCAAATGTTCTCATTTGTATAATTAACTGCCTCATGTACTCTCCTCCGTCTGGTACATTACCTGCATGCTTTGTCCTTCTACCGAAATTGAAATTTCAGGTCCCTGGCTGAGTTTTGCCTCTCGGCTCCACTCTCATGCTTCTCAGCTCACAATTACGTCCCCCTCTCTTGTTTGGCCTCTTCTCTGGTCCATATCGCATCGGTTCAATGGTGGTTTAGGTTCCCATAGTGTCAGCACAACATACTAGGCCACATTTGATTCGCTTTCCTACTGCGCCACGCACTCTTAAACCTCCTGGACCGCACCGGCCTCCGGCTCCAAATGCCTATAGGTCTTAAACAAAGGCTTCTCTTCCTTTGAGCATCGATTAAAGTTCTCATTGGCATAAGAAACAGCCTCATGATACTGGCCTCCGTCTGGCTCATTACCTGTATGCTTGGTCCCATGCAAAGTTGCAATTTCAGGTCTCTGATTGACTTTTGCCTCTCGGCTCCACCATCATGAATCTCAGCTCACAATTACGTTCCCCTCTCTTGTTTGACCTCTCTTTTGGTCCATATCGCATCGGTTCAATGGCGGTATAGGTATCACTAGCGTCAGCGCAACATCCTAGGCTTCCTTTGATTCCCTTTGCTACTGTGGTACTCAGTTTTAAACCTCTTCGACTAGTCCGGCCTCTCAGTCCCCAAATGCCCATAGGCATCAAACCAAGGCCTCTCTTCTTTTGAGGATCGGCTGCCACCGATTAAGGTTCTCATTGGTATAATTAACTGCCTTGTGTGCTCGCCTCCGTTTGATACATTATCTGCATGCTTGGTCGTTCTACGGAAATTGCAATCTCAGGTCCCTGGTTGAGGTTTGCCTCTCGGCTCCATTCTCATGCTTCTCAGCACACAATTACGTCCCCTCTCTTGTTTTGCCTCTCTTTTGGTCTATATCGCAACAGTTCAATGGCGGTATAGTTATCACTAGCGTCAGCGCAACATCCCAGTTCTCTTTTGGTTACCTTTCCTTCTGTGCGTCTCAATCCAAAACATTTTGGCCAAGTCAGTCCTCTGAGGCTCCAAATGCCTATAGGTCTCAAGCCAAGGCCTCTCTTATTTTGAGCACCGGCTGCCATCGACTCAAGTTCTCATTGGTATAAGTTACAACCTTATGATACTCTTCTTTGTCTGAATCATTATCTCTATGCTTGGTAACGCCTACCGAAATCCGAATTTCCGGTCTCTGATTGAGTTTGGCTCTCGGCTCCACTATCATGTATCTCAGCTCACATTAACGTCTTCCTCTCTTGTTTGGCGTCTCTCTTCGTTCATATCGCAACTATTCATTGGCGGTATAGGTACCACTAGCCTCAGCTCATCGGTCACTCCATTGATTTCAGCCAGCACAACTTTACCATAAATTTTATATTTATACAATAACATAGTCCTGTTCAATTTTGTTGGCAGTTTGCTCGGTCCGTTTTTCTTCTCACCCTTGTTCTACAGGATAACATTACCTGCACCGAACACCGCTGAAGACGTACCTGCGACGCTCCCATGGACACGGATTCAATAAAGAACAAAGAAAAAACCCGCACTTCATAAGCATGACACACTAAAGAACCTAGGAAACTGATCAATTCAATACAAGTCACCTGAGTCGTCCGACTTCAACAGCTCCAACCACTTGCACTGGACTCCGAGGGCGAATACACAGTCATAGGAAACAAATTGGCGTTACTTGACTGCAAATATCCGCGTGGGTAATCGTTCAGATACAATCTTGCCAATGTAATATCAACAGCCGGCAGTGTTCCAGGACGTGGTGCGTCTTCGTCTGGCAAGCGTTTTCCCTACAAAAATCCACAAATGTCTGTTTATCAACACTGCGACGTGGCGGATGTGACTCGCCACTCAATAAAGTCACCGCCCCTAACACATTGGCAAGTTGACCGACCCCACATTTACAAGTTCTGTGCAGATATCGGCACTCGCACTAACACGCCTACATATCTGATTAGTGACATACCACTATTCTTAAGTATTTTTCACCCGTTTCCTCATACTTCACTCACTGACCTACATTGCTTACGGGACCTCATCGGACTAGTCCCGCATCAACATACCATATAAGTGATCTGATTACTATCTTTACCTCTCGCATTCTGTGTACATAGACTACATACAACATTTGGGCTCTATGGGCCCACACTACTGTCTCCAACTTTACTACTCCCACTGTTGGTGCTGCTTATTCTGCTATCATGTACAATAATGCAATATGCTGATCATGCCCAAAAGGCGTGTCTCGCTTTGTCGAGAATAAAATATTTATTTATTTATTTATTTATTTGCCAGGACATGATCAAAGTGAGTCTCTCACGTTTTAAGCTTGATTTCAGGTCACGGGAATCAGAGACGGTTGATCGGCGTTCTTGGCGCGATCAGATCACGAAGGTAGTTGCCGAAGTGCGGAAAAATGACCTTATAAATGCAAAGAAGGTACGGCAATCGCGGAAGTGGCAAGCACCGATGGGTTGTTCTCCATCGACTTCGAGCGCATGGTGCTGTAGCACATGCGGTCGCGATTGCCTGAGTCCGGCAGGCCTAGTGAGCTATGAGCGCGGCACTCGGGACCACTACCGAAGCGATGACGGGTTCTGCAGAGTACGTAGGCGGAGTCGGCGCAGTGTTTGTAGGTACGCTGTATTCCATTTACTAACCGTGTGCCTGCATTCTAAGTCTATTTATTTCAGGAGGTGGGTTTTCAATTTTGTCCTAATGTTTTTTCCCATATAAATGCCTACTTATACTCTATTCTGTACACTTGCACACGTCGTTTAAGCCACTTGTAGTTATTTCGCTAACATTTGCGTGCTTGCAACATTTCCGTAAAATAAACATCCTGACCTCGTGAACTTACCTAGTATTCGTTGGTCAACAAATTATTTCAAATGCTCATCAATCTATGATTCGTGTCATTTTTTTCTTATGCAATACTGGGTTTATTATCTTGGTTCGCTTTCTTTCAAGTGTTTGGCTGTTGTTTGATATTCCCGTTGTGGCTGCGCTTGATGTGCATGTTGACAAGGTGCCTACCCACTATCACCTCCATACTGGCTCTAGGAGACAGTTGGTCGTTGCTGGAGGGGAAGGGGTGCACGGTCCTTGAGGTCGTGTAAAGCTCGAAGTGTGGTTCCATGCACTCAGTTTGGAGCGGACTACGGTCCAACCACCGCCTTGTGTGCGATTGATTCCCAATTACAGCGTGCTTGTTTGTGCCTGTAAAGGAGTGTGGGCCGGCTACGTTGATTAAACGTGGCTCCCATCCACATGCCTCCCAGTCTTATTCCTTCGGGTTTACATGGGATATGGGTGTGTGTTTGGAGCTGTGGGTGGTGCAGCGCAAGCCACCCATGGTCCCTCTGTAGGAGCGGGCGTCATGTGGCTGGCCACTGTGACGGGCAACCCCGAAACCGGATGCTGCCAACCATTAATGTACTACGGCGACGCAGCATATTGTATCTAGCGGGCGACAGGTGGGTGAGCTGATGGGCAAGAGGCGCGTGAGACATGGTACTGTGTAGTTGGATATTCATGCCAACGTGATGGGTGCGTAGTAAGTCTATATAACTGCCACTGATGTGGCATTACTGTCGGTACACAAGGAGATTCCCGTTGTCGCCTCGCCCGCATGACCAGTGCACGGAGAAGTATTATTGGCCCCATAACAGGGAAAAGCGTGCTCGCAACTAAACTGATATCCAGGTTGGCTTCACTAACGTAAGCTTATGTATGTCCAACAGAGGTACATCAATATTGCCGGTAGCTCTGCGAGCCACCATGAACAGTGGTTAAATAGTCCATGTGCGTCCCAAGACACTGACATTAACATTATCACGAAGTATGTTTCAAATATTGGCCCCACATGCCTTCAAGACGTATTCGTAGTCATCATAGGATTATCCCATAGTGTCTGTTTCATTAAGGCGACTAGCGTAACGGACATTTTACGCTCCACAGACGTACGCGACCGGCGTTTATTTAGCCCACTTTGGCGGCGACGCGGTAGCATCAGTATCGCCGGTATTAAAACATACTTTGCACTTCGCACGCATCCATGAATGTTTTTACCGTGTCCATATAAGTCCTTTGGCAGCTGCAACAACATCGTTACTATGGACGTAGCAGCTGTTGGCTTCACATGCCTTATTGTCCGGCCCATGAAGGTCCTTAACCAGCGGCATCAAAATGGCAGCTGCCAAAGTCGTCATTTTAGACACGGCGAGCTTCTACCAGAAGTATTGATTCAGTGAATATAGATCCCATATTGGACGTCATTATCGCTACTAGGGCAGCCACTGACCTGGGCTAACGTGGCGCTTCAAGCAGCATGCAATGCAATGGGTTTTATAAATGCCATTGATAAAATGTGTACGCGGGTCACACATAATTTAATTTTGTGGGTCATGGAATGCAACTGTTTGACGTCCTTTTTGCTGCATAATCACTGAAATATGACGGCAAGTGCTACGTGGACGTTTGTACCGATTCCAAATAGTCACGTCAGCATGGGGAGCGTCTTCTGCGCTCTTTACCCTCCACGCGCAAGTACTGAGGAAAGGCGTTTTGCAGCTTGTGCCACAAACACACAGGAAAACAAAATGCATAAACATAACGCAACGTTAACTTACAGATTCTATAGGTACCGATTTGTGCACATCCAGGCAGTCAGGGTGGAACTTTCACAACTGAAATGTCCAGCTGAGTATCTGGAACAAAAATAAGACTTTGGGTTCGGTGCGAAACACACGATCACCTAGCATGGTCGTGCCACCTCGCAATCAATGACCAGGGTGCATATGGATGGGTGCAGCATGGAATAAAAGACCGCAGTGGCGGACCTTGTGGGAAGATACTATCACCTGAAGATGCTTTCCGAAATGAGTGGTGCCCATTTTTCTCACACATCCTTGCTCACAGCCGCTGGTTTGCGGACAGACGGTATATATACTTCACATAAATAAACGTAGACTGCGTACAGGTGAGGCAGAATTACTGCAGTGACGTATGCAAGAGGCTGGTAGTCACTAATGTGTGGAAAGTACAGGGGTATCAGAAAGTCATAATAAATTGTCATATGATAACCAATTTTGGACGGTAATGGCTTATCGAAGTACAGGAACACGACGCACTAATTGTTTATGACGTTCACAGCATTCACAAATCTTCCAGACTTTGTGGGTGAGCGTGTAAAGCGCTTATAACCCACAAAGCTTGAACACTGAGAAATAGTTTGTATCCCGTAAAAAGAAGGACCTCCCGCAATCCGAGACAGGAGTACATTACCGAACAAGAAATCCGGACGGCGCATGTCCACCGGCGGTCGAAAAACCAGGAGTATATTTTCCTTGCACTTAACTGCAGTGATGCGGATGACATGCGCAGTGGTTCATTGAAGATAGATAACATATGGCATGCAGCTTTGCATCCCAATCCGTAGACGGAGATGTGCGATCCGACCGGCTGCTTCGCTTAAAGCTTTGGGGTGGCGCAGGGCTATTAGGTGTCTCTTTGTCTGTCTTGTCATCACTGCCTACATCCCACAAACGGTCGGAATGGAGGCTGTTACCTTGAATTTGTCCTCGGGTAGTGATTGAGTTCCCTGCCTGGGAGGTCCTATATGTGGACCCCGTGGGGAAAATTATTCGCCATACGACTAAAAGCGCACTTAAGCCACTGATGAGCGTGGTCGCTAGCACCGAGAACTCAGGTCAGGTTCCAAGGACTATTAACGCCCTATCTAACGAGGGCCCTGTTTCTTGCACATTTAAGCGAACAATAGCCTCCGTACTCCGACTTCTACGTTGCATACTACGTTCATGAATAAGTCAGGGGATTTAGCAAAGGGTCAATACGGACGGGTTTTGTCCCGTCATAAATCTAGTAGGCAAATCAACGGACAGAAGCAGGGGAACACGGCTAGCTTGCTGGAGTAGCTCAGTAGCAAAACATATTGAAGCAGCATCGCAGAAAAATTCTGCCAGTCCAGATGAGTGCGAATAAACTTCATCAGCACTAAGCGCCCATTTGTGAATGGTTACGGATAACATCAGCTAGACCGTCTTCAGCCCTATCGGGGCTTCTAAATAAATAAATAAATATTTTATTCTCGACAAAGCGAGACACGCCTTTTGGGCATGAACAGCATATTGCATTATTGTACATGATAGCGGAATAAGCAGCACCAACAGTGGGAGTAGTACAGTTGGAGACGGTAGTGTGGGCCCATAGAGCCCAAATGTTGTATGTAGTCTATGTACACAGAATGCGAGAGGTAAAGATAGTAATCAGATCACTTATATGGTATGTTGATGAGGAACTAGTCCGATGAGGTCCCGTAAGCAATGTAAGTCAGTGAGTGAAGTATGAGGAAACGGATGAAAAATACTTAAGAATAGTGATATGTCGCTAATCAGATATGTAGGCGTGTTCGTGCGAGAGGCGATATATGCACAGAACTTGTAAATGTGGGGTCGGTCAACTTGCCAATGTGTTAGGGGCGGTGACTTTATTGAGTGGCGAGTCACATCCGCCACGTCGCAGTGTTGTTAAACAGACATTTGGGGCTTTTTGTAGGGAAAACGCTTGCCAGACGAAGACCCACCACGTCCTGGAACACTGCCGGCTGTTGATATAACATTGGCAAGATTGTATCTGACCGATTACCCTCGCGGATATTTGCAGGCACGTAACGCCAATTTGTTTCCTATGGCTGTGTAGTCGCCCTCGGAGTCCAGTGCAAGTGGTTGGAGCTGTTGAAGTCGGACGACTCGGGTAACTTGTATTGAGTTGCTCATTTTTCTAGGTTCTTTAGTGTGTCATGCTTATGAAGTGCGGGTTTTTTCTTTGTTCTTTATTGAATCCGTGCCCATGAGAGCGTCGCAGTTACGTCTTCAGTTGTGTTCCCTGCGAGTAATGTTATCCATGCACTACTATACACTACCATGCTATGGACTAGCACAACTTTAATTTGCACGGATGTAATATAAAAGGAATCTGAGATTACGCATAGTACACGTAGTCAAGACAGATAGGGCTGAGTTGAGGTACGAATCAAAGCCACCTCCGCCCGTTGCCTTTTTCCGAGATTCACACAGTTATATCCGGCAAAACAATAAGGTTTATCCACTGGGACTGGTCGACCCATCCTCAAACGCTTAGTCCCTTCTCCCGGAAATGAAAATCCACACACTGGTCCAAATGGAGCTCTTTCCGCCATCCTGGAGGTGCTACCTTCACGGGGTCTAAACAAATGGGTTTAGCTCGCCTCGTACTCAGTGAGAACAATTTACTCATCTGTAATAATATATTTACATGGATCCCTCGTTCCACAACCAAAGACAAACAACTCTGGCGTGATTACCTTCACATTCCTATTCGCCAGTCATCTGGAGCTATTTTGATGTCATTTCACGGACAGCGTTGCGCACGTATACGTGGCTTTTCCGATGGCCTGCCATGGAATTTTCACTTGGTTATTGAAACGGTTACACTTACTTACGTTTGAAAGGATCCCGAATCCACTTTGCGGAGAATGGCGTTTTTACCTACTAAGGACATATTCAGCCACAAGAAACAACTTCACTCACCGACCCCATGACAAGTCCAGCGTGGATAGCTGGACACGGTTTGCGAGCCGAACCAGAATATAATAGAAAAGCCGGCCTCTATTAACAACGTGTTTACTCACCTGCATCATTATCATTCGAATCTGCGACTCTTGCATCATTGACCGGCTTCAACGACTGCTGCCGTATCATTACTAAGCCATTTGGCCAACAAAGGAAGAATTTTGGCTTTCAAGCGCCTGCGAATAATAGAGTGCAAAATCGGTCTATACGATGCATCGCTGACTTGCACTACTGTTCAATGGAAGCTACGGCAGTGTTCCAAGACGTGGTGGCTTTTCGCCTGGCAAACGTTCTCCCTATAAAAAGTTACAAATGTCCGCTTAAAAACACTTCAACGTGGCGGATGTGACTCGCGACAAACTAAAGTCACAGCTAAGCATTACACACTGACGCAGTCCTCAGCCTTCTATATCCAACCTGTGCAACTAATTCTACTATGAAGCATGCTTTGTTAGAACACAGGTCATCCCTACCTCGTAGTGGTTGTTGGTTGCACCATAACCTTGTTCATGCTCCTGTGCTCACGGATCACTACCTGGTGAAATTACCCCCAACTTGTGGTTTGACGGATTTTGCGCGCCACAGCGCCATAATGTCCCTTGGTCTGACCATTACCTGACAATATGCTCGCTCATATGTACTACCTCTTTTCCTTTATACCTTTCATTAAAACGATTTGTTTTAACATTTCAAAGAAGCTATGCTTGTTTGCATATTTGATCACGCATTTACAGGTGTGTCACGTTTTACCGAGAGTATACCGTTTTTGATCGAAGGTGCATGCACACCGTCATAAGCAGCATCAATACGCACGTTAGCTAGATGTGAGAATCACCTCAACTACTTTGCCGCCACACCTAAACGAAAAAAGGGAATAAAATGCAACCAATGCAAGCAAGCTGAGCTACCCGTAACGGATGGGCTCAGGGGACTCTGGGAAATACCAACACCAGGTTGACCGGTGCTCCAAGCTGTAGCGTAGCCGGACAGGCGCAATGAGGAAGTGCTGCGGGTGTCACCTGAAGGGCTCGGAAGTTAGTGCAGAGCCCTAGAGCTCTCCGTCAAGCAGCCGATATCCATGGAGTTCGTATAGCGTCCACAGAGTTGTACAGAGCGGAAGGGAACGCCATTGTCAGCTCGAATACCTCCTGTATATAGACTGGGTGACAAGTCGTTGCTAAAGTGTGTTCCCCGAGGGATTGTTACAGCTGCAACAAAATCATCGGAATCCGGGCACGCTCAGCATGTACTTGTCCAATCGTTCTTTAAAACATTCCTCTGGTTGAACAATTACTACACATTCAGGGTCTTTGAAGTTCGGGCAAGGGTTGCCTGAGGACCGATTTGTAGCAATGTGCGTACGTTGAGACACGCCAAGCTGAAGGATGAGCTAGGGTTTCAAATAAATGCCGATGAACTTAGCTTAGTCGCTTGCTTGCACATGAGCTTTTCGACAGGGAGGATGGACGCTACAAGTTTACATGTGAGTTGAGACTAACAGCGTAGCAAGACAAGATGTGGATGGCGAAGAATTGGAGGTTAAAAAATGGGGGATTACAGGGAAGCTGGAACGGGACGGTAAGATTGAAAAAGCGTAAGAGGTGGAATAAGAAGATGGCTAGGTTTGTTCAGTAACATCCAAACCCTATCCACCCTGCTCGATGCAGCAGATAGGGCACCGTTGATTATCCTCTGTGGTGGCCACAGCATCAAGAAACTAAGTGGAGAGAAATTCATTGTAGTGCGTAGGCAGGATACTGTCAGGTTGCCCCGGCCTAGACAGGATAACGAGTAGGGTCCTCATCTGAAGCCTTCGGTACAAAAACCTTACCGCAAGGCAGCAAGTGTGGCGTTTGGCTACAGTGAGTCAGTTTTAAGGAATAAGATACCATCCTCCTTCAAACCCCAAACCAGGAGGACCAGGAGGCGGAGTTTGTCTGGCATCTAACCACTGACCAATCTGGTATGAGTGGCTCTAAAGGTGCTAAAGCACCACCCAGCATAATGGATTATTGAAGCACACAAACCTTTGCAACACTGTAAGGTCCAGTCCCTTTGCGGTGGCGCGCACGCCACAGTAGTGCGTAGCCCGAGAAACACCCTTCAGTCTTCGTGAAGTAGGTGGACAACCAGGCATCAGTGAATGCAAGAACATTTGCAACGCAGTCGTCAACAGACACGTTGATTTGGCTGGGCCTGTTTCGCATGGTACGCGAATTAATAAAGATTATCTGTTTGTATTTGGCATCATCAGCCCGGGATGGTGCGCTGCCGAATCCGGTTCTGGCAGGGAATAAGTGCAACGCCGGCTTACCACCCGGAAACCCACTAAGACAGATCTTTTCTCCTGCTTCACGACGGGCTTCAATATGGCACAGCCGTCCGCAAGTTCTGCATCTCCGTGAAAGCAAGATCTAAGTGCAACATGACACCAGTGCACTTGAGCTTAAGGCCAAACGGAGAAGGGCTTGGTGTACCTCTGGAGCGCACCGAGCAAAACCCAACAGCCTCCTCAGTCGACAAGCTACCGGGGCTGGTGAGCTTGCGCACAAAACATCCGGAAAGCCCAGCAGTTAAGTTTGTTAACGCATATCTTAAACAAATGCAAACCCTGTAGCATATACTCTTTGGAAGAAGAGCATAGGAATTGGTAGCACTGCTGAACGCAACACTGCAATTATTATAGGAATTTCAGCAACGCGGAGTGCTTGTCAAACGCTCTGCTGGCTTTGGCGGAGTCCGATATTTTAGGCTCCAACGTCGTAGACGAATCAACGTAGGATAACACAGCTGTAGTAGAAATAGAGGGAAATAGAGACACGCACCCGACGGGCTTCCTACCTCTGCCTTGGGCTTTGCCACCTTTTTAACCCTCTTCCCCTTCCTTTCACAAGAGCAGTAGCCCGAGTGCCTCCCTGGCTATCAGCCGAAACAAACACCGTATCCGAGGGTTCGCTGCCAATGGGGTGGTTACTAAATTGTATACTGACTGTACACTGTGAGCAAACAGAAGCCGGGTCCAGCAACTTGTATCTTCCACTCCCTCCTAACGGAAATCTGCGCAGCCCAAAAACTCAGCAAAACAATGAACGTTCCTGTCCAGCAAACGCAGCAGACATCACGCTGTGCAGTGACAGCGGACTGCTAGGTACTGGAAGATAGGGCTCCGTGCTACGCCCACAGCAGTCAACCCAACTGTGCGGTATGCTCTCGCTACTAGCCATCAGATGCCAACCAGTACAGGCCACATAGGATCAACGGCGAAAACTACCGCATTGCAGGCTCCCGGTCAAGCCGGTAACCGCTTCGAGACACACCGCTTTGCCGTGTATAACAAACCAGTCGTCGGAAGGAGCACACGAAGAGTTAGGACTGCAGCCACAACCATCTCGACAGAAGTGGTAGAAAACCAAACAAAAGTAAGACAAGCAACAGTGGTGAACCGGTTTACAGTGACTAGTTATGCAAGCGAGGAAAGGACCAGTCCAAAATACCAAGCGTCTACGGCTGTATTGAAACTAACTCACCAAATCGTAACGAGGTAAACAGTCGACGTGAATTTCAGGCCTATAACGACAGGTTCTTTGAGAAACAGCAGCAGAACAACAACCAAGTAAGCGGGGGTACGCAGACAAGTTCCACTGAAATGAGCAACTCATGGGAAATCGAAGTACATGCGTTTCTTGCAAATGCTTTGTGGCGTGCAATCCGCGAGTAGCTGGTTAACGTCCAGTGATCAAAAGACTAGTAACCATTTAAGGCTTCAGAGACGACAAATGTCCAGAACAGAGGATCCAGGAACAAAATACGCTTTAGCTGGACCCGCGTCCCGTTTCGTGTTCCGATAAGCGAGGAGCGCCCCTAGCACATTGACTTGATAATCGATTCTTGCTTTTACAATAAAAAAGAAAGGATAGCACTAAAGATACCGCATGCTCATGTATTTGCATGCGATTCTTTTATGTGGTTACAGGCTGCAATGAGTACGCGCTAGAAAACGGAGAACATGGCCAGCCATATTTCTCTCAGGGGTCGTTTGAAGCCCTCCACAGCTTGCGGGAAAAACACCAAAAGCAGACTTCTAACGATGATTTTTGCACTTAGATCAGCAATGGACAATGGAAGCGTTTGATGGTAGGTTAAAAGCACTCGTCATGATGACAGTAATCCTAAAACTGCTGGAACCTAGTCAATTTTTTATCCTGACCGTAGGGTAAATCCGTACAAGTCATGTTTGCTGGCGAAATTACTCACCAATTGCAGCTTGTAGAATTAACTCGCAGTAGCTAGTTAAAGTTTATACACATGCTCCTCTGTGTTAGCAAATTTAAGGGAAAACGAACGCAACAAACGCTTAAACATAGCCATATCGTCCGCCATGATTACGGCCTCTAAATTGGAGTCACAGCAATTTATTGCCCATTGTTATCCACTGGAAAAACGATAGAGGAGTTAAAGTTGCTAGTCATTTAAATCATCACCTAGACGTATATACCATGAACACCGATTTATACATTATTACCTCCACTGTAGACCTAACTAACTCAGCCTAGCGTACCGTAGAACCATTACCAGAGTATGTGCCTAACTGGTTGATAAGAATCCCGATTCGTTACTCAACAGGACGACTGGGTTCCGAGTTCTCTAAATGTTTGGGTATTCATATTGTTATTTATGGTAGAACGTGTTTATAATGAGGTCGGGAATTCAAAAAGTATGGAAGCTGTACTGTGCTTTGCTCAATTGCAAAGTATTATTAAATGTGGAAAGTTAAGTTATAACTGTATTAGTGGTTAAAAAAGAAACAAAATATGTAAAATCGCTTAGGAACGGCAGCGGGTTGCTTTCGTAAAATAAAGCATGTGCTAGCAAGTGTGGTTAAGTATCCGAAATATACGAACGCATTGTATAGCGTATGGTTTGTAAGCACAAACTGGTTTGTAGTGGAGGTTACCTGCAGTAGTGGTAATCGTGTAAGCGAAATGGTGACTAGTATCTTTGCAATTCGTTAGATACTGGAGCATGTATGTAAACATGTCTCCTTCTCCCAACCGATATATATATTTATTTATGAGAGAACGCTAGTCTGTGAGACAACTATCCGTATGTTGTTCTTTGCTGACGATTATGCGTTGTTTGAACACAGCGCGGATGAGTGGCAGCACATGACTAGTGCCCTGGCTTTGATAGCCGCCAAATTTGTGCTCACCATCATCAAAAAACTGTCTGTCACTTTCAGCCTTCATCAGAGCTGCAATCGTCAATATTGCCGCGAAGCAGCATTGGTGGTGAAGTATTGGAAACCACCTTCCGCTTCTGTGAGCTTGGGAGTGTAAAGTCGACTGATCAGCAGCTACACAGTGAGATGCGTATCCCCGAGTCGAAGGCAGCGGCGATCACCGGGAAGCTAAAGCACCGAGTGTGGAACAACCATCAGCTTACTAGTAACTGCAGGCTTAATCCGAACTCCAATGCTGGCCTTTCATCTCTCTCCTGGCGCGCCATTACCCATCGTTCATCTTACTCGCGTAAACTTTTCTTGACAACAGCTAGACATTGTTGGCTCCATTTAGCCTACAAGGAGCCACTTCTTGACTCTCCAGCCTTCATTTTCTTCTGCCGTATGTCTCTCTTAAACCTTGCTTGCATGTTGACTTCTTCATCGAAACTGTAGGTATCAAATAGTGGACAAACGTCTTAATGTTATGGGTACAACTGCCTCTGATTCATTTTTCTACAGCCACTATCTCTGCTTAGCAGCTGCTAGTCGCCGTAGCTTCCATTTAACTCTGCGGATATCCGAAGCTCTGTAAGAGTTGCTTCTTTCTTACAATGTTCATCCTCTTGGATTGCTTGCGTCACAGCTCAGCCGGTTTGTTGATCTATTATGAGCCACCGTAGGATCCACTAGTAACTGAAGGCTCAGCCCAAACTCTATTGCTGGTCACCCTTCACTCTCCTAGCGCGCCGTTCTGCGTCGTTCGGCCTACTCGCGTCAACTCTTGACAGCAGCTAGTCATTGTGGACTCCATGTAGCTTAGAAGTAGGCACTCCCTGACTCTCCAACCTTCATTCTCTTTTGCCGTCTGTCTCTCTTAAGCTTCGCTCGCATGTTGATTTCTTCATCGACACTAAAGGTATCCAGTATTAAGCAAACGTCTTAATACTGTGGCTACACCAGCCACTGGTTCATTCTTTTCTAGAGCCACTATCTCTGCTTAGCAGCAGCTAGTCGACATAGCTTCCATTTAACTCTGCGGATATCCGGCGCTCCGTAGGAGTCGCTTCTTTCTTACAATGTTCATTCTCTTAGATTGCTTGCGTCACAGCTCAGATGGTTTGTGGACCTATTAAGTGCCACCGTAGGATCCACTAGTAACTGAAGGCTTAGTCCGACTATATTGCTGGTCACTCTTCTCTCTCCTTGCGCGCCGTTATGTGCCGTACGTCCCACTCGCAACAACTCCTCTTGACAGCAGCTAGTCATTGTGGACTCCATGTAGCTTACAAGTAGCCACTCCCTAACTCTCCAACCTTCATTTTCTTCTGCCGTCTGTCTATCTAAAGCTTTGCTCGCATGTTGATCTCTTCATCGAAACTGTTGGTATCCAGTATTGGGCAAACGTCTTAATGACATGGATACACCAGCCACCGATTCATTCTTTTCTAAAGCGGCTATCTCTGCTTAGCAGCAGCCAGTTGCCATAGCTTCAACCTAACTCTGCGGATATCCGGAGCTCTGTAGGAGTCGCTCCTTTCCTGCTATATTCATTCTCTTGGATTGCTTGCGTCACAGCTCAGCCGGTTTGTTGATCTATTATGAGCCACCGTAGGATCCACTAGTAACTGAAGGCTCAGCCCAAACTCTATTGCTGGTCACTCTTCTCTCTCCTAGCGCTCCATTATCCGTCGTTCATCTTACTCGCCTCAACTTTTCTTGACAATAGCTAGACATTGTTGGCTCCATGTAGCTTACAAGGAGCCACTTCTTGACTCTCCAGCCTTCATTCTCTTCTGCCGTATGTCAATCTTAAACCTCGCTTGCCTGTTGACTTCTTCATCTAAACTGTAGGTATCTAGTAGTGGACAAACGTCTTAATACTATGGCTGCACCAGCCACTGATACATTCTTTTCTAGAGCCACTATCTCCGGTTAGCAACAGCTAGTCGCCATAGCTTCCATTTAACTCTGCGGATATCAGGAGATCTGTAGGAGTAGCTCCATTCGTACAATGTTCATTATCTTAGAATGTTTGCTTCACAGCTCAGATGTTCTGTTGACCTATTATGTGCCACCGTAGGATCCACTAGGAACTGGAGGCGTAATCCCATCTCCAATGCTTGCCATTCACCTCTCTTCTAGCGCGCCATTATCCATCGTTCATCTTACTCGCCTCAATGTTTCTTGACAATAGGTAGACATCGTTGGCTCCATGTAGCCTACAAGGAGCCACTTCTTGACTCTCCAGCCTTCATTTTCTTCTGCCGTATGTCTCTCTTAAACCTCGCTCGTCTGTTGACTTCTTCATCGAAACTGTAGGTATCAAATAGTGGACAAACGTCTTAATACTATGGCTGCACCAGCCACTGATTCATTCTTTTCTAGAGCCACTATCTCTGCTTAGCAACAGCTAGTCGCCATAGCTTCCATCTAACTCTGCGGATATCCGGAGATCTGTAGGAGTAGCTCCATTCTTACAATGTTCATCCTCTTGGATTGCTGGCGTCACAGCTCAGATGTTTTGTTGACCTATTATATGCCACCGTAGGATCCACTAGTAACCAAAGGCTTAATCCGAACTCCAATGCTGGCTATCCATCTCTCTTCTAGCGCGCCGTTATCCTACTCTGGTCAACTCTTCTTGGCAATAGCTAATCATTGTTGGCTCCATATAGCTTACAAGTAGCCAGTCCCTGACTCTCCAACCCTCATTTTCTTGTGCCGTCTGTCTCTCTTAATCTTCGCTCGCATGTTGATTTCTTCACCGAAACTGTAGGTATCCAATAGTGGACAAACGTCTTAATACTATGGCTACACCAGCCACTGGTTCACTCTTTTCCAAAGCCAATATCTCTGCATAGCAGCAGTTAGTCGCCATAGCCTCCATTTAACTCTGCGGATATCCGGAGCTCTGTGGGAGTCCCTCCCTTCTTACAATATTCATTCACTTGGAATGTTTGCTTTACAGCTCAGATGGTTTGCCGACCTATTATGTGCCACCGTAGGATCCAATAGTTACTGAAGGCTTAGCCCAAACTCTATTGCTGGTCACTCTTCTCTCTCCTAGCGCGCCATTATCCGTCGTTCATCTTACTCGCCTCAACTCTTCTTGACAATAGCTAGTCATTGTTGGCTCAATGTAGCTTACAAGTAGCCACTCCCTGACTCTCCAACCCTCATTTTCTTTTGCCGTCTGTCTCTCTTAAGCTTCGCTCGCATGTTGATTTCTTCATCGAAACTGTAGGTATCCAATAGTGGACAAACGTCTTAATACTATGGCTACACCAGCCACTGGTTCACTCTTTCCTAGAGCCACTATCTCTGCTTAGCAGCAGCTAGTCGACATAGCTTCCATTTAACTCTGCGGATATCCGGCGCTCCGTAGGAGTCGCTTCTTTCTTACAATGTTCATTCTCTTAGATTGCTTGCGTCACAGCTCAGATGGTTTGTGGACCTATTAAGTGCCACCGTAGGATCCACTAGTAACTGAAGGCTCAGTCCGACTATATTGCTGGTCACTCTTCTCTCTCCTTGCGCGCCGTTATGTGCCGTACGTCCCACTCGCAACAACTCCTCTTGACAGCAGCTAGTCATTGTGGACTCCATGTAGCTTACAAGTAACCACTCCCTAACTCTCCAACCTTCATTTTCTTCTGCTGTCTGTCTATCTAAAGCTTTGCTCGCATGTTGATTTCTTCATCGAAACTGTAGGTATCCAATAGTGGACAAACGTCTTAATACTATGGCTACACCTGCCACTGGCTCACTCTTTTCCAGAGCCAATATCTCTGATTAGCAGCAGTTAGTCACCATAGCCTCCATTTAACTCTGCGGATATCCGGAGCTCTGTGGGAGTCCCTCCCTTCTTACAATATTCATTCACTTGGAATGTTTGCTCTACAGCTCAGATGGTTTGCCAACCTATTATGTGCCACCGTAGGATCCACTAGTTACCGAAGGCTTAGCCCAAACTCTATTGCTGGTCACTCTTCTCTCTCCTAGCGCACCATTATCCGTCGTTCACCTTACTCGCCTCAACTCTTCTTGACAATAGCTAGACACTGTTGGCTCCATGTAGCCTACAAGGAGCCACTTCTTGACTCTCCAGCCTTCATTCTCTTCTGCCGTATGTCTCTCTTAAACCTCGCTTGCCTGTTGACTTCTTCAACAGAGCTGTAGGTATCCAGTAGTAGACAAACGTCTTAATACTATGGCTGCAGCAGCCACTGATTCATTCTTTTCTAGAGCCACTATCTCTGCTTACCAGCAGCTAGTCGCCATAGCTTCCATTTATTCCTGCGGATATCCGGAGCTCGCTCCCTCTTACAATGTTCATTCTCTTGGATTGTTTGCGTCACAGCTTAGCAGATCTGTTGACCTATCACTTACCTTCACTGGTCTATAGATACACTCATCGACCCTATAGGCATACACTAGTGACAAAGCGTCCGATTGGAATAGCTGCATCTGGCGACTGAGTCACTCCTAGCGCCAACATCTGTCGGTCGTCATAAATTCCGCATTTCTCTTCAGAAGTAGCTAATGGCCATTGGCCCCATGCATATGCGATGATCCAGTGCTTGTTAATAGCCACCCCGTATCTGAATAACCTTTACTCCTCTAGAATATCTGCATCCAGTCCCTCCGCTGCCCTGCCACCAATTGAACTTTAAGACTCTCTCGCTGCAAACTATTTATTTTCGCTTATTATGCCCCCTCTCCGATTACACTAACTACGTGCTGTTCATGCACCTGACCATCACTACCAACATTCTAACTCTCTTTGCTCTATCCCCACGCAACTATCGACTCATATCAAACGGATACTCGTACTGTACTTACTGGTGCAACGCTCTTGTCACTACGCAGGCAATAGCAATCCACCTATACGGCTAATGATTCTATAGGATACTCAAAAGACATTTTCAGCATAATTATTGTTGCACAGTGTACATGCTTTTGTCTCAAGCCCAAATGTTATAACACAAGACATTAACAATATTCAATTCCATGCCTGTTCTTGCGGTCTTCTCTCGGTTGTCTCTCACTTTCCCTTTTCTCTGAGGTCCGGGACATCTTGGAGATCTGGGATTGGACTGAGGAACAATTTTGGCCCAAGACGGACGGAACAACCCACAAGGACTGACATGGAGGATGGTAAAACTCCGCAAGGACCAACCTACAATCACCATAACCCTTGTCCAGTATGGAGAACTGGACATATCCTCATACTCCCATACAGTATACATCTGAAAAATCTGGACAGCGGAAAAATTGAAACTTTTGCTCACCTGGACATACAACAAGAAGAAAAATCGCGATGTCCCTCTCCTCCACCGACCTCAAAAATCATGGCGACCCAGAGCAAAATACCCGTCCAACTAACAGAGGGAATTAGAAGCCGCGAAAAACCGAAGGTGAAACCAGCCGTCAAGCGGCTTTGCCAGTTCAACAATAATGTTCAAAATGCTTTACGGCAGTGTTGCAGGACGTGGTGGGTTTTCGCCTGGCAAGCGTTCTCCCTATAAAAAGCCACAAATGTCTGTTTAACAACCCTGCGACGTGGCGGATGTGACTCGCCACTGAATAAAGTCACAGCCCACAACTACATACTGGCAAGTCGACTAGATTCACATATCAACTCTTCTTGACACCGTTTCAACTATACACCATTGAACTTGGAGTATCATCGTGATACACAACAGTTTTAAACCTTGATCATGCCTAAGTTGGTGCGTCTCTATGAAACTGAGAATAAACTATCTATTTATTTATTTTACCATGGACACACGACCAATTTTCTACTATTACTGTCACAGTTGCCATAAAATGTTTGTACAGTTGTACATATCTGATCATGCCTCCATGGGCGTGCCTCGCATAGTCGAGAATAAAGTATTTATTTATTTATTTATTGGCACGAAGCTGATGGTGTACAAATCCATGGTGCTGTCCGTTCTTTTATACGGCAGTGAAACATGGATGATGTCCAGGCGGAATGTGCAGTAACTCAAGCGGTTCCATTAGTCGTGCTTGCGAAGGATTTCTAGCGTAGGTTAGGGCGAGAGTTGCTGACACGGAAGTGTTGCGACAAGCTGGAATGTCTGCCGTGGACTGCATACTTTTGCTGAGACACCTGAGGTGGCTTGGTCATGTTTGGTGCGTACATTCGACGCGGATACCGAAACGACTGGTATATGGTCAGCTGTGTTGTTGGGAAGCAGCACCTGGGTAAACGGTTAGTTTACCAGGACATGATCAAAGTGAGCCTCTCACGTTGTAAGCTTGATTTCTGGTAATGGGAATGGAATGCGGTCGATCGGCGTGTTTGCGTGATCTAATCACGAAGGTAGTTGCCTAAGTGCGGGAAAAGGACCTCGCATCCCATATAATTCAGCCACTCTCATTTCTTCCATGTGCGAACCAACAATTGTGACGACTGAGCGGGCCAACCAATGTCCAATGAATTTAAAGTGAACTTGTGCTTAATTAGATCCTTTTCAAAAGGAAAATGCACAACTACACCGCTGAGCAGCTTTCGCAACAAAAGAACAAGGAGCTCAATATCGCCAGAAGGAACCAGAAAAATTTGAAGGTGGGCGCATACGAACCAGCAGATGTACACCAAACAATGCTAATGCATTTGTACTTGCCAACGAGGAACATTGGAACTTTTATTTTGCCTACTTCCATGCAAGAGCATCGGATTACTGTAAAACTCGATCTGAAGCATTGAGGGTGCAGCCTCTAGCCGGTCTAGAAATATACATATTTATTTATGTATTTAAGTAGAAGAAGCGGCAAGTGGGGAAGCGGCAAGCACCGATGGATCGTACTCCCTGGACGCCGTGTGCTTGGTACTGTAGCACATACGGTCGCGAGTGCCTGAGTCTGGCAGGCCTAGTGAGCCATGGGAAAGGCCACACGGGACCACTACAGAAACGACGATGGGTTCTGCAGAGCACGTAGGCAGGACCGGCGCAGCGTTTGCAGGTACGCTACATTCCATTGGCTAACAGAGTGCTTGCTTGCTAAGTCTATTTTTTTAGGTGGTGAGTTCTAGTTTGTCGTAATGCTTTTCTTTTTCATATAAATGTCTACCTGTGACCTCCTATAAAATTGCACACGTCGTGTAAGCCAATTGTAGTTAAGTTAGATAATACTTTTGCGTTTTTCTGGCATTTCCGTAAAATATACTCTCAGACCTCGGTAACTTATCTAAATAAATAAATATTTTATTTTTGAATCCATCGAGCCATACCACCTCACGTATGATCAAAATTCACAAGCAATTATGTAGCGCAACATCTAAGTTACAAGGCATGTAATTAGCTGTGGCCAGAAGTAGTACAATTTGCAGAAACAGTCGAAGCACTCATGAGGAGCAAAGTCATCAGTGGAGTGTCAATAAAGTGGGTTCAATTGTGCGTAAAGTAAATTAAAAAGCACGGTAAGTGAAGTGGGGACAGTAAGTGAATGCGGAGAGTATCTTTGTTGTACGTGACAGTAAAATATTGAATAATGACTACCGGTATTCCAGTGTGTAACAGCGGGCAGTGACTTTATTCCATGGCGAGTCACGTCCGCCACGTCAGTGTTGATAAACGGTTTTGTGGCTTTTTATAGGGAGAACGCTTGCCAGGCGAAAACCCACCACGTCCTGGAACACTGTCGTCGATTGCTATGAACGGTCATGTACAGCTAGCAAAGCTTCTTATAAAGCATTTGTTCATGCAGTTATTCGCAGTCGAGTGACTCCTCTGTTGGCTAGACAAATGGCACAGTCAGAGTCCAACATGGACGTTGAGGTCAGTCGAGGAGGAAGTATGATTTTGAAGGTAAGTAGAATTTCCAGTGTATGGGGTCTCACCTTCTCTGATTATGTATATTTTCTGTGGTGTGAAGAATTCGTGTCCAGCTACCCTCACTGGACATCGGTGGTTGAGGTGTTGGGTGCAGGTGGTTGGTTTTGAAGTGAAGCCATGGTCCAGGTAAGTCCTTGTTGGTTATTTCGTCCCATCTCAGACGGAGGCAGTTTCTCAGTTCGATCCCGGATCTCGAAGATGTTCACGACCTCAGAGAAAAGGGAAAGAGAGGAACAGGCCGAGAGAAGACCAAAAAGGACAGTCATGGTACCAAGCATTGGGGAAATCCTACTTTAAGACATTTGCTTGAGACAACTGGTATACAGTGCGTAGCAGGTATTACGCTGAAAATGTTTTTTTGATTACTCAACAGTAGGCATGGCCCGATGGAGGAATTATTTGCATGAGGATGAAAAGCAGAGTCCCAGTAAGAGATGCACTAGGTATTAGCTTACTGCCTTACATTTCAACCGCAGCCCAGAAGGTGGCTACATAATCACGATTAGGTGCAATCAGAAACCAGAAGATACAGTGAGGCGGTGGCGTTATTTAAATATACTCCACGTGATGAGGATTATATAAGACCACATAGTAAATATTATGTACAGAGGTATAAGAGGATAAGGAGCTGAGCGTAATGAAAGCCGGCTAGGATTAAAAGGAAATGTACGGTAAGGCCATGGAGAAGTGGCGTTAATAAGCTGCGTTTCCGTGGTCAAAAGTGCTAGTTGGGTTAAACATTCTAGTTACTAATGGACAACTACAGTGTCAAAGAATAGGTCAACAAACCAGCAAAAGTATGTGATGCAAACAGTCTGCAAGGAAGCAGTTGGAAAGAGAGGGAGTGGCACCTATCAAGCCACGTATATGCGCCGAGATACGAGGAGAGTACGCTAAACCGCGGAAGCTAGAGAGGTTGAAGTTGGGAAAAAGAGGTAGAAGCGTTGGTGGACAGTCCATCAGCGACCAAATGTAGCCACTCGATTAAGAAGTTCAGTTACATGTGGATACCTACTGTGTCACAGAATGCGCCACAGAACCACCTGCGTTGTAATGTAACAGAATAAAAGTTATGGGAAAAGAGTAACACAGCGCGCTCCGGAAATCCGCAGAGTCGCGTGGAGCCTACGGCGACTAGCTGCTGCTAAACCGAGATAATGGCTCTAGGAAAGGTAGTATCAGTGGCTGGTGAAGCCATGTGATTAAGGTGTTTGGCCACTAGTAGATACCTACAATGTTAATGAATCAATCTACAAGCGAGCTTAGAGTACATGGACAGACATTCGAGAAAAATGAAGAGAGAAAAGGAGTGGCTACTTAAGTTATAGATTAGCACAGAGATGCATGGAGCCAACAACGACCAACTGTTTCCAAGAAGAGCTGACAGGAGTAAAGCGAATGGCAGATAAGGGCTCTATGAGAGAGGTCCGTGGCCAGCGATGCCATTAGGGTTAATTTTTTCAGTTACTAGTGAAACCTACGGTGGCAAAGAAATGGGCAACAAAGCAGCTGAGCTGAGATGCAGACATCCTAAGAGCATAAAAGTTGTAGGGAAAGCGTGCCTCCTAGCGAGCTCCAGATATCCGCAGAGTTGAATGGACCCTAGGCCGACTAACTGCTGCTGAACAGAGAAAACGGCGCTAGAATAGGGAGTATAACTGGACGGATAGAGCTATTCGATTAGACTTGGTCACTAGTGGATATCTACAGTATCACAGAATAAGTCACCAAACCGGCTGAGTTTTGATACAAAAGATCCAAGAGACTAAAGTTTGGAAATAAGTGGTGGCTCCAAGCAAGCTACTGGTTTGCAGTAAAGCATGGAGCCAACAACGCCTAACTGCTGCCAAGAAGAGTTGACGACGGTAAGGCAAACGACAGATAACGGCAGTAGAAGGGAGGCCAGTGGCCAGCAATGGCAGTCGGATTAGGCCCTCCGCTACCAGTGGATCCTACGGTGGCACAGCATAGGTCAACAAACCAGCTGGGCTGTGATGCGAACAGTCCAAGAGAATAAACTGGGTAGAGAAGGAGTGGAGAATGGCGAGTTCCAGATATCCGCAGAAATTAATGGAGCCTATATATACTGGCTGCTGCTAAACAAATATAACGGCTCTAGGAAAGGTAGTATCAGTGGCTGGTGGAGCCACATGATTAAAACGTTTAGCCACTAGTGACTACCTAGCGTGTCAATGCATAAATTAACAAGCGAGCAAAGATTAGTGAGACAGACATTCGAGGAAAAAGAGGATGTAAACAACTTATTTCCTATGCTCACTATTTTAAGATTCAGGTCACCATTTCCGTATATATTACTCGAGTTATTTTCTTGGTTATAGTTCTCTTACGTTATCGGCTGATGCTTGGTATCCCCGGTGTGGCTGCGCTTGATGTGCATGTTGACAAGGTGCCTACCTGCCTACTGCCCACTACCTCGATCATACTGGCTCAAGGAGACAGTTGGTCGTTGCTGGAGGGGACGGGGTGAACGGTCCTTTTGGCCGGGTTAGAAGCAAACCCTGGTTCCATGGGCTCAGCGTGTAGCGGACCACGATCCAGCCACCGCCTTGTGTGCGTTTTATTCCCCAAATACAGCGTGTTTGTGTTTGTCTGTGTAGGAGTGCGGACCGGCTCGGTTGACGAAAGCTGGGTTCCGTCCACATGCCTCCCGGTCTTATTCCTTCGGGTTTACACTGGATATGAGGTGTGTTGGTGGAGCTGAGGGTGGTGCAACGCAAGCCCCACTAAAGCGTTGCGACCTCACGTATACTTACACCGTGGACACAGCCTTGGTGAAAGGGAAAGCTTGCATCACCGAGAGCTCTGCGCTCCACCACCCTCTATTGAGAGACGGGTAACAATGGCCCAAGCTCCTTAGACGTATCATACAGATGAACACCTACTCCGAAAGCCTTCTAGGTGCAGAGAAACTTAGCAAACTACGCCCTCAACCAACACTTAGGAGAGCCATACAGCGGCGGTGCATCTAATCATCCAAGGGATAATGCCGATTGGACAAGACAGGGAAAGTTCCTTACGCATTGTGTGTTAACTGCTTCACCTCTCCGACGGTTGGGACAACGTTTCAGTGGTTATTAGCAGGAGACGCCTCTCCCGGCTCCAGGTAAAGTTTACGAAAAACGAACAGCAAGTACAGCAGGACATCTTGACGTCTCAACAGCAACAGTTGCATCACTACGGTAACAATGCTCACCTCGGGCTGCGCAGACGAAAGCCTGCCGCCGGCGAGGTTGCGTAAAAGATCGCAATGACCCTATGCTTGCGCTTACCACTACGTGGCCATCGCCTACAGCTTCGGCCCAAGGTTCACGAGCAGGCAGCAAAATCGTCATACACAAAAACCTCAGTTGAAAGCATTGTTGTGCACTATTGAGTAGATGAAACCTAACCATGCGATCTTCAACGGAATCACTCACCAGTTTTTCAAGCCCTTTGACCACAACTCTAGTCAGACTGACGGGCCTTTAATTAGCTAACAGACTCCTGTTGCCATACTTGAAAGCGGGACAGATGACAAGCTCTTTTCATTCAGAAGATTATTTGCAGCTATAAATTGACTTCTGACACACCATCGTCAGCGATCTACTTAGTTCCATCACCAACTCATGCAGAAGCTTTGGGTGTAGGGGATCAGGTCCAAATGTTTTAGAAGAGCGCAGTTCTTGAAAAGTCAAAGGACTCTCATTTCTACCACAGCAAAGTCAGCTAAATAAGAACCCTCGTGGTACATACCATAGGTGCTACTTACTATAGCCTCACTAGGTAATCCAGCACCTGGAGCGCCTCCAGAACCAGCACTTAATAGTGGAACATATCCACGACGAAGGTGCTCGTGTCTACTTACACCGCGTAAGAACTTATGTGCTTATACTTCAGTGAGATAAGACGCAAATGTATCCTAGGCAGCCTAAACCGTATAAATAAAAAAATGAATAAATTTCTAGACTGGATAGAGGCAGCACTCATAAGGGTTTAGATCAATCTTAACATTAATCCGATGCTCTTGCACGGAAGTAGACAAACTACCAGTATATGTTCCTCGTTGGCAGTTACAAATGCATTGGCATTGTTTGGTGTACAGCTGAGGTGGTCGCATGCTCCCACCTAGAAAATTTTCTGGTTCTTTCGGGCGATATCGAGCTCCTTATTCTTTTGTCGTGAAAGCTGCGCAGAGGTGTACTTGTGCCCCTTTTCTTTGGAACAGGATCCAAGCTACCACACGTTCACTTGATATTAGTTGGGCATTGGTTGGCCGCTCAGTCGCCACAATTATCGGTGCGCACATGGAGGAAATGAGAGCCGCGGAATACTAAAGAATATGAAGTTAAAAAATAATTTCGAGAAATGCGTAGGAAATTAAAAAGGATTTGTTAAGAGACATACTAAGGCGGCGTGCTTCACTAGAAACATACAAATTAACAAAAGTTATAGCAAAACTTTCTTGCACTGATATTGCTTCCCGGCGCAAAATTTCAACCTGAGTAAATCGCAGAAAAAAGAAAAACCTATGCTAAGGCTAGAACACTGCGTAAAACAGCGCCAAAATAGGCTGCTCTGGACAAATTTTAACGGCAGATTACGTTGAAAGCAAAAACAATGCAATACATGCAGTGGTTTGCGAGTTATTCGCAATTGAATGATGGCCTAAGAATAAGGCCATTATTCTTTTTCGCTAAAAATGGCTTTCTGCTTTGAAAGCAGATAGCAGAAAAAGAAAAGAAGATGTAAAAGTAGCGAAGCGGTATATGTTCTAAATAGGCATAGCTATCCAGAAATGCTATAATCAGCCCATAATACCCTGAAATGAGAAGTGACTGCGTAGGTGGCCGAAAAGTACACTTTGCAGGCATACATAGCAAACATACGCAAATAGGGCATACTTATGCGCGAAATCGCTAGAAATGCAGTAAGGAATATTATGCATGCATGGGAATTCAGGAGAGCTTATAATTAACCCACGGCTGTAAGACATCAGAACATCATTTTCAGTAAATGCTGAGCCACATAAACAACCAGGAATATAGTGTTTAGTATTCGTTAATCCTATAAGCGTTTCCGAAGCTTATAACAATGCTGCATGAGCCAGATCTACCTGAGTAACACAGGAGACTTTCGGATCGGTTGACACATTTTGGCCTGGATGATACACACGCTTTTAGCTAAACATCGCAAGTTTTATCCCTTAGAGCCGATTTTCTATAATCATGAAGCTAGGTCTCCAACATCAGTGAGCTAGAGGAGCCTGTAACTAATAATAATGAAATGAGTATGGGGAAATTTAGTAAAAATCAACGAATTGCTTTGGGGCGTGAAATCCATTTTCGTCTGCGTTGGTGGGGATTGCCAACTCTACTTCTGGGGATTGCGCTTACATAAACTTCAGGGAAGGTTATGTCTCATGTGCTGATGCACATTATTTTACACCTCATTGATGAAATTTGAGTTATTTCTCTCCAATTTTAAGTTCCGGAGCAAATGCCAGCGGTGTTCATCCAGGTGGTAATGTTAACCAGTACTATACTGTTACATCGGCTATCTCTTTCGTGGTTTTCCTGGCAAGAGCTTTCCTAGTGATAAGGTAAATCAGGAGTAGAATAGTAAAAAAACCAGTGGGAGCTTGTCGTGCACCAGCCATTACGTATAACGCAGGGTAGGCTCTGTAGCCAGCTAAAAGATAAAAAATACACTGGCGGCCAATGCAAGAAAAGTGGCAGTGGTAAGTGTCTGGTGGTCAAGCGCGCCAGTGTGATAGGGCCCCTCTGTCTTCGATGAGCTTTCGGACCAGTGAAATGAAAGCTGGAAATGCGAGTGTTTTACTAGCAAAAGCAGTTAAAGCAGAGGATCTGGTTTTCATTATGCGTGTCTACTAGTGTTTCCAATAAATAAATAAATAAATAATTTATTCTTGACTGTGCGAGGCACGCCAATTGAGGTATGATCAGGTATGTACAGCTGTACAGACATTTGATGGCAACTGTAGTGACGGTATAAAATTGTTCATATGTCCATGCTTGGAACTGTGCAATGGTGAACATGCGACAACGATTTGGTTGTAGTTAATCGGGACCCATTTGGTTGCACATAATCGCTCTGCCATATATTGCAGTCATACCACGAAAAATAATAGATTGAGAATCCTGATTGATCCAATGGAATATAATTGAAGAGCACGCCAAAATGATGACGCTAATTGATCTGCCAGTGTGGAGTTGTGGGCTGTGACTTTATTCGGTCGCGAGCCAAATTCGCCACGTTGCAGTGTTGTTTAATCGGACATTTGTGGCTTTTTATAGGGCGAACGCTTGCCAGGCGAAAACCCACCACGTCCTGAAACACTGCCGCCAATCCATTGAATGGCAAGTTGTAACTGGCTATGTTTCTCGTTGAACGTTTGTTTGCTCCGTTATTCGCAGTCAAGTTGCGTCCAATTTTTCTGCTGACTGATGCGTGCCTGGGTCCTGTCCTGTGCCAGATCGGTAGGTCAGGAACTAAACATTCTTTCTGGATATGATGTGTTGATCATCTGCAGAACCACGTGAAGTCACCGAAGGATAGACGTTGAAATATGTTGAAGTATTGGAGGATAGGATAAGGTTCCGAAGAAAGAATCGCAGATCCCCTGGGTATGTAGTGAAATTGATTAGAAATATGGGAAACCACGGCCATTTGAGCGGTCAAAGCGGATTGAAGAGCTTAGAATGACCGATTGCTCAAGCTTTGTATCGGCAGGAGAATGTGCCTTCCGAAGTCGAAAGTCCTCCAGTCAAGAGATATGTGGAAGAGGTAGTGTTAGGTAAATTGAACTCAGTGGTTCAAGCCGCGGAAGAATTGTATCAGTGCAAGATATCGAATGATTTGTCCGGTTGGTAAGTTGTAAAAGAGTTGATAATTTTCCGCTCATGTCCAGGTAAAGGAACTGTGTGCCTTGTATTGTTGTCGCAACGGTGGACAATTCCTTGGGTGCGTGTCGCCGTACCTGTGACAGACTCGGGAGAAAAAAGGAAACGAACAGAGACAGCCACACAGACAGAAGAAAGGAATGCATCTGGAATGCAGTCAATCAATTGCGGCGATGCCTGAACTATTGTACCCCTATACATGTAATTGTTATTTAAATATCGCATATACACGTATATCATAAGTGGCGAAATACGACGAGAATCAAGCAGAACACGGATCAGTAAAGAATGAAAGATTGAAGATGAAGCAGGAGTGTTTGGGGTCCTAAAATAGGCACATGCTCAATCGGTGGGAACCAGAGAGAGGAGAACGAGGTGTGCAGATAATGAGAAGGAATATCACTCAGAAGAAGCGACAGGGACGTATTTCCTTAATCTTAAATTGGTAGGAATGCAAGAAGTCAGGGAGGACAAACACATGTAAGTAAGCGTCGAATGAAGAAGGAATGCAACAGAAAGCAGCAGCAGAGAGTCGGTAAAAGAAGTTCCATTGAGGAGAAGTAAAAAAGCTGCAAAAAGAAGGATAAATAATGCTCAGTGATGTAATTAGGGTAAGGGTGGCGGAGTGTTGCGCCGGAAAAGGTAGATAGTATGGCGAGCAAATCACAAAAGATGAGGGGCAAAGAGCGTTGGGACTACAGATCCTAAATCGTTTATGCCTCGGATGTCTGGAAGCAATCAGAAAGGAGACTGGGCAGACGAGGATAGATTAGAGCCAAACCCGAGAAGTTCTCCGTTCAATTGAAAAGGAATGTAAAGAGGGCGCGAAAAGGAAAGAACGAAGTCGGAAAGAAAAAGTACCTATTGTGGAGAAGTGGAAAAGCGTACAATGGTCTCGAGGTGTTGTGAACAGACCATTGGATCTGTCGATGACTCATTGAGAAGGCCTCAGCAGTCAGAGAGGAGACCATTGAGACGAGCCTAACATGTCGACTCATAGAGAAAGCGATATTATTATTGCCAGAATGTTAACAGTCGGCAGAAATGGACATGTTAAGCTTGTAAGGGGAATAGAATAAATAAGATAAATCACGACCAGTAATGTTCATGAGAAGAGAGTCACAGAGCGGTAGGTCGGCAGAGCATAGATCATTTCGATCTTAGACGTCCGAGAGGGGTCAGAAAGCAAAAGAGCGTTTAGATGAGACTGGATAAGTCAGCAAGATGAAGCTAGACCGTCAAATTAAAGTGGGGATAACAGTAGTGAATGTCACGAGAAAAGAAAATTTGCTGGACTACAGACGCTATATAAAAAGCCCGTTAGCATGTCAAACGAAGCTCTCAGGCTGAGGGACAGGGTGTATTGTGACTGCACAGCCTAGAACACGTGCGTCTCGGATTTCTGGAAACAGTCAGAAAGTAGGAGACTGTTCAGACGAGGCTAGAGTGGAGCCAGGCCCAAAGAGTTATCCGTTCAATGGATAGAGGAAGGCAGACAGAGCATGAAAATGAAAGAATGTAATCGGAAAAAAGACACTTAAGGGGAAGTGGAAGAGCCTACAGAGATCTCGAGGTGTTGCGAACAGACCTTTGGACCTGTCGATGGTTCAAAAGTATGGGCTCAGTATTCGGAAAGCAGGAGACCATGGAGATGAGAGGAGGGTATCGGCTCATGGAGAGAAAGACGTAGTATAAATGTCAGAAAGTTAACAGAACGTCAACAGGACAGAAGTGTTAAGGATAAAAGCGGGTATACTATTGATGAATCATGAGCAGCAGGGCTCTGGAGGCAGGGGAGACAGAGCATTGTGTCTGCAGAGACTAGATAATTTAGGTCGCAGAAGTCCGAGAGAGGTCAGAAGGCAGGATGCCGTACAGCCAGAACCAGATAAGTCAGACTAGTGTGATCATTAGGGTCACGGAAGTCGGAAGGTACGAGATCGTTGAGACGAGCCCAGAATGTCAGCTCATAGGGTGAAAGTCGTATTAGTAAAGTCTAAGTGCTGACAGAGCTCATCAACAGAAATGGACATGTTAAGGAAAAAGGGGACATGATAATAAGGTTCAATCATGACCAGCGGCTGTCTTACGGTGAGGGTAACAGGCTTTCTTCGGCGGAGACTAAATCATTAGATCGCAGAAGTCCGAGAGATGTCAGAAAATAGGAGAGCGTACAGTCATACCAAGGTAAGTCAGCAAGCGGAAGCTATGCCTCCAAAGTAAGGTGGGAATAAAGTAATGCGTGTCATCAGAAAAGCAGTTTGGGAAGCAAGTGGCAGTTGCATGCCGAGGAACGGTCTCAGGATGAGGGGGACAGAGTATCAGGACAGCAAAGCCTAGATTGTTAACGTTTGGAATGTGAGGAAGTAGCCAGAAAGCAGGAGGCTGGTCAGACGCCGCTAGAGTAGTGCCAGACTCGAAGAGGTGCCAGACCAGTGGAACAAAGAATGCAAACAGAATGAGATAAGGAAAACGTGAGTGGAAAAGTCAACGATATTCCCGACGTGGAATGAACAGACCATTTGGTCTGCCGAACCCTGATCATGGCAATATGGGTGAGTCACGACCAGCAACGTTCTAAATAAATAAATAAATATTTTATTCTCGACAAAGCGAGACACGCCTTTTTGGGCATGATCAGCATATTGCATTATTGTACATGATAGCGGAATAAGCAGCACCAACTGTGGGAGTAGTAAAGTTGGAGACAGTAGTGTGGGCCCATAGAGCCCAAAGATTGTATGTAGTCTAGGTACACAGAATGCGAGAGGTAAAAATAGTGATCAGATCACTTAAATGGTATGCTGATGAGGAACTAGTCCGATGCGGTCCCGTAAGCAATGTAGGTTAGTGTGTGAAGTATGAGGAAACGGGTGAAAAATACTTAAGAATAGTGGTATGTCACTAGTCTGATATGTAGGCGTGTTAGTGCGAGAGCTAATATATGCACAGAACTTGTAAATGTGGTGTCGATCAACTTGCCAATGTGTTAAGGGCGGTGACTTTATTGAGTGGCGAGTCACATCCGCCACGTCGCAGTGTCGTTAAACAGACATTTGTGGCTTTTTATAGGGAAAACGCTTGCCAGACAAAGACCCATCACGTCCTGGAACACTGCCGGCTGTTGATATTACATTGGCAAGATGGTGCCTGACCGATTATCCTCGCGGATATTCGCAGTCACGCAACGCCAATTTGTTTCCTATGGCTGTGTAGTCGCCTTCGGAGTCCATTGCAAGTGGTTGGGGCTGTCGAAGTCGGACGACTCAGGTGACTTGTATTGAATTGATCAGTTTCCAAGGTTCTTTAGTGTGTCATGCTTATGAAGTGCGGGTTTTTTCTTTGTTCTTTATTGAATCCGTGTCCATGGGAGCGTCGCAGGTACGTCTTCAGCGGTGTTCGGTGCAGGTAATGTTATCCTGTAGAACAAGGGTGAGAAGAAAAACGGACCGAGCAAACTGCCAACAAAATTGAACAGGACTATGTTATTGTATAAATATAAAATTTATGGTAAAGTGGTGCTGGCTGTAATCAAGGGAATGACCGATGAGCTGAGGTTAATGGTACCTATACCGCCAAAGAATAGTTGCGATATGAGCGAAGAGAGACGAGAAACATGAGAGGAAGACGTTAATGTGAGCTGAGATACATGATGGTGGAGCCGAGAGGCAAAAGTCAATCAGCGACCGGAAATTCGGATTTCGTTGAGCGTTACTAAGCATAGAGATAATGATTCAGACAAAGAAGAGTATCGTAAGGTTGTAACTTATACCAATGAGAACTTGAGTCGATGGCAGCCGGTGCTCAAAATAAGAGAGGCCTTGGCTTGAGACCTATGGACATTTGGAGCCTCAGATGACTGACTTGAGATGGGGGTAAAAAAGCGTTGCGTCGGCACTGACTAGAACAGTTAGATCGCAGAAGTCCCAGAGAGGTCAGAAAACAGGAGACCATTCCGCATATCCCTGATGAATCGGGTCACGGTAGTCAAAAGCAACAAGACCACTGAGACGGAATTAGAATATCAGCTCAAAGAGTGAGAGCCGTAGAATTTAGGTCTAAGTAATAAGGGAGAGCATCGGCAGAATAGGCACCTACAGGAAGAAATGGGATATAGTAATAAGGATTAGTCAGAGCCGACAATGCATTTCAGTTGATGGTTGCAGGACGTTACGTCGGCAGAGCCTAGGTCATTGAGATCGCAGAAGTCTGAGGTAGGTCAGAAAGCAGGAGACCGTTCAGACGAGTCCGGACAGGCCAGCAAGATGAAGCTAGGCCGCCAACTTAACATTTGAGTAACAGTAAGGTGTCATAAGAAAAGAAGCTTTCGGGACGAAAGTGAATATATGAACAGCCAGTTAGCATGCCAAGCAAAGTTCTAGAGATGAGGGGAACAGAGTGTTTGGAATGTAGAGCCTCGCGTGATAATGTCTCGGATGTCTGGGAGCAGTTAGAAACATGAGACTGGTCTGCTTAGGATAGATAAGAGCCAGGTCCGAAGAGACTAACGTCTAATTGAAAAATTAATGCAAAGAGAGTGCGAAAAGGAAAATATTCTATTCAGAAGAGGTGGAAAAGATAATGATGTTCTCCAGGTTATGAGAGTAGACCGGTAAGTCTGCCTATCCGTGATCTTTAGGGTCACAGTAGTTAGAAGCAAGCAGAGAATGCCGTAGAATTTAGGTCTCAGTACTACAGGCGATTATCGTCGTAATAGACATGTAAATAAAGCAATTGGATATTATATTAAGGACGAATCCTGGCAAACAATGCATCTTAGTTGAGGGTTACAGAAAGTTACGTCATTTAGATCTGAGAACTCCGAGGTGGGTCAGAAAGCCGGAGACCGTTCAGACGAGTCCGGAAAATCCAGTAACTTGAAGCTAGGCCACCAAATAAGGGTGAAGATAAGAGTAATGATTGTCATCAGAAAATAAGCAGCTTGGGACGAAAGTGACCATATGAAAAGGCAGTTACCCGGCCATGCGTATGTTTGCAGGTTGAGACGAACAGTTTTGGGACAACAGATCGTTGACGTCTCGGTGTCTGGAAGTGATCAGGAAGCAGGGGGTTGTTCATACGGCCTACATTAGAGCCAGGCCCGAAGAGTTATAACGATGAATCGTGATCAGCGATGCTCCTGAGGTTACAGTTAGTGCATTAGATCACTTAGAACCCATAAGTCCGTGAGAGGTCAGAAAACGGGACTGTTTAGATAAAACTGGGTAGATCATCAAGGTGATGCTATGCCGCAAAATTAATGAGGGGATAAATAAATAAATAGGTATATTGCTAGACCTGCTAGAGGCTGCACCCTAAAGGGTTCAGATCAATGCTTACATAAATCCGATGCTCTTGCACGGAAGTAGGTAAAATATAAGTATATGTTCATCGTCAGCAGTTACAAATGCATTGGCATTGTTTGATATACAGCTACTGGGTCGCAGGCGCCCACCTTGACATGTTTCTGGTTCCTGCGGGTGATATTGAACTCCTTGTTCTTTTGTGAAAACTTCGCGGAGGTGTAGTTGCGCCTTTTCTCCTTGGAACAGAATCCAATTCGCCGAAGTGCACTTTAAATTGATCGCACATTAATTGGCCACTCAGTTGCCCCAATTGTGCGCACATGGAAGAAACGAGTGAAGGGATTATAAGGCATACGAAAAGTTGAAAACAATTCCGATAAATGCGGACAAAAATAGAAACAATTTGTTAAGAGAGAAAATAAAGCTGCGTGTTTCAGTCGAAAAATACCAATTAACAAAAAATACAGCCCTACTTTTCATACGCTGATATTGCTCTCCGGCGCAAAATTTCAACCTGAGTTATTCTCAGATAAAAAAGCCTTTCTAAAGTTAGAATACCGCTTAACGTGGCACAAAATTACACTAGTCTGGACCAGCTTTAGGGCCTGAATACGTTGAACGTAAAGGCAACACAATACGTGCAATAGTTTGCGAGTTATTCGCAATTAAATGATGGTCTACGAATAAGGCCATTTTTATTTTTCGCTAAAAATGGCTTTCTGCTTTGCAAGCAGATAGCAGAAAAAAGGAAAGAAAATATAAAAAGTAGGGAAGCGGCGTATGTTCTAGATAGGCGTAGCTATCCAGTAATGCTTTAATTAGCCCGTAATACGCTGCGACAACTACGGACTGCGCAGGTGGCCGAAAAGTAAACTTTGCAGGCATACATGACAAATATATGCAGATAAGGGATAATCTTGCGCGAAAACGCTAGAAATCCAGCAAGGAATATTATATCTACATGGGAATTCAGGGGAGTGTGTAATTAACTCACGGCTCGAGGGCCACAGCATACCATTTTCAGTGGATACTGAGCCACATAAACAACCAGTAAAATAGAGTTTAGCATTTTTTAAGCCTCTAAGCTTTTCTAAAGCTTACAACAAGCCCGCATGAGCCAGGTCTACCTGAGTAACCCAGGGGATCTTTCAGATCCGTTGACAGATTTCGGCCTACAAAAGACACACATTACTTAGCTAAACATCACAAGATTTATCCCTTAGAGCCGATTTTCTATATTCATGAGGCTCTGTCTCTAACGTCAGTGAGCTATAGGAGCCTGCCACCAATAATGAAGAAATGAGGATGGGAAATTTTAGTAAAATTTAGCTAATTGCATTTGGGCGTGAAATTCACTTTGGTCTACATTGGTTGGGCTTTAACAACTCTACTTCTGGTGGTTGAGCTTGCTCATACTTGAGGTATTGTTGTGCCTCATGTGTAGATGCACACTATTGTGCAGCTCTTTGATGAATTTCGCTTTATTTCTCTCCATTTTTAAGTTCCGAAGATAGTGCCGGCGGTGTTCATCCAGTTGGCAATGTTAACTGGTACTCTAATGTCACACCGACTATTTCTTTTGTGATTTTCTTGGCAAGAGCTGTTCTAGCACCCTAAGCAAAGAGCGATAAGATAAATCAGTAGAATAGTAACAAAAACCAGTGGGAGCTGGTCGTTCACCCGCCATTACGCATAGCGCATGGTAGGCTTTGGAGCCAGCAACAAGATAAATGACACACGGACGGCCAAGATAAGAAAAGTGGTGATGGAAAGTTTCTGGTGCTCCAGCCAGCCAGTGTGACAGGGGCCTCTCTGTCATTGGTTAGCTTTCGTGCCAGTGAAATGAAATCTGGAAATGCGAGTGTTTTACGAGCAAAAGCAGTTAAAGAAGAGGATTTGGTTTTCTTTATGCCTTTCTACTAGTGTTGACAATAGCGAAAGGCACATGTATACCAGATAAAGCTAAGTATATGGGGCCAAGAGAGTATAAGTGGAGAGCAAAATGTCTGATTATTGGGTCTAGAACTTTTAAAGTGCGCTCATTGTCAACAATAAGAAAGATATATTTTTTATTTTGTGGCTTACTTACTGATAGTGTTTGGAAACTGCTGACTATAGTAACTAGTGCTCAGACTTAATGAAAAAGCTTCAATTAGGGCAACAACGCTAGAACCCGGCATTTCACATGAGGCTTAATGTTGTTAAAATGTTTTTAGTAGACGTGACTCATGGGTCACAAGTATAAGTATTCGCAAGAGACCTAGTGGTCTAGGTATTTGTAAAATACTAAGGGGTAAAGATGGAGACGAAGGAACCAAATTGTAGAAGAGAAGGGAGAAGTGAAGTAAAGTTTGTCCGTTCGGATTGCATCCCCATTGCTATGCAATATCCTACCTGGTCAGTGCTTACAGGCTTACGATGTTCCCATTCAATAGTACTAGGCTGCTTTACGTGCTGATCTGTTGCGCAGTAAGAACTGGGCGTCGAGAAGGAGCTTTCAAAGGGTTTGAGCTACAGATTAGCGTTTCCAGGTTGCCTTTGCGGTAGCGCCTACTATTTCAAGACTTCCCATTTAACTAATTGTCGGTGGGAGCCAGTAAAGCGCTCAGCTACTACTGGGGTAGGCTGAATACCTTTTGTGGTCGGAGTAGCAGTCCTAACATCTGTAAGATGAGTGCAACTGATCGGGCCAAGATCTCTCACGTGGTGACAGGGACCGCAAAGTATGGGGAGGACCTGTGAGCCCAAGATGCTCCTGTCATGGGGCCTAGTTGAGCGCAATACAAAGTTGCGCTAGAGCTGACCAAAATGTGATCTATGCCCCATCGGGGCCGGTCTCAAAAAGGTTGTCATCTGAATCACAGTTGTTGAAAAGGCGTTTTATGTTATCCAGGCACATAAACTTTCGTACCTCCTGCTTGAAAGTCTGTGGATTGTGAATCTCCCGCAGCTGTGAAGGTAATTTGTTCCAGATATTTACATAAGTGACAAGGAAGAAACGTGAACGTAGTTTCTTCCTCGCGGGCAGCGGGGCAACTGTGCAGTGCTTGTTTCGGAGGTTGAATTCTGATCCTCTTCTCAGTGTCAGGCTGGGGATATCACTGTGCACCGCTTGGTATATTAGCTTATGTAAGAAGCACAGGTTTAAGATAATGCGCCGCAGCCATAGAGGCTGGAGTTTGAGATGGTTACACCTCTGTAGGTAAGTAAGCGCTGGGCCTTGTGGGGCTACTATTTTGGTAAACCGCCGCTGAGCCTTTTCGAGCAATATGCGGTCTGATGTCCGCAAATTACTGACGATAAAGGGGCAATATTCCAGCTGCGGACGAACATGACTGCGGTAAAGCTCCAACCGTGCTTCAGCCGAGTTAATGTGGCGGCCTATGTGGAAGACCATTCTGCGTGCTTTTGCTACCTGATACTGCACATTCTCTGAAATGTTGAGGGTCATAGAATAGCGAATACCTAGGTCAGTAGCTAACGTTTTTAGTTGGATGGGCGTACCATTCAACATAAACGCACCACCCGATATGGAGCATTTGTGGGTTAGAATACTAGATTTATCAGCAGAGAATGTCATTTGCCAATTTTGACACCACGACTCTAAGGTCTTCAGGTCTTCACGGATCTCTTGTAGTGCGGATACTTTAGCGCTTGGTGGGAAGACATATACGACCTTTATATCGTCGGCAAAGAGGAATGGGCGACCATGGCGCAGGCTGCTACAGATGTCGTTCACATAAATCAAAAACAGGGTTGGTCCAAGCACGCTGCCTTGCACACCACCGCTGGAAACTGGGACAGGGATGGACTCAAAGTGTGCTACCTTCACGGACTGCGTACGCCCGGTTAGGTAGGATTTAAGCCAGTCAAGCAGAGGGGTGACTACACCGTAAGCCTTGAGCTTATGTAATAGGCGTTTATGGGGTACCCTATCAAACGCCTTCTGCATATCGAGGTATAGCGTGATAATCGCCAGACCTGAATCAATCGCGCCAGTGACCAGGTTGAGAAAATCAAGCTGGCAGGTTGCGCAGGATCGTGCGCTTAGAAAACCATGCTGTGACCTGCTAACGTGGCCTCCTGCATTCAAGCAGGCCATAAGCGCACGCTTAACCGATTTCTCCATCACACGTGAGAGAATAGATGTGTGATTTATGGGTCGGTAGTTGCTGACTTCCTGTACGGAGCCACCTTTATGGCGCGGTGTGATGATAGAGTGCTTCCAAGCCAATGGGTATTGGCCCTTCTCCATAGAGAGTGTGAAGAGTTTCAAGAGGAGGATGGAAAGGTCATCGCCCCCATTCTTAAGTAGTATGGGTGGAATTCCATCAGGAGCAAGTTTGGTGGATGGTTTTATGGTTGTGATAGCGGAACGGATGCCTTTTAGATCGAACTGAACTGTGGAGAGCAGCTGGTTTGTGGAAACATCCAGCTCAGTAGTGACCGGGGACAGTTCTTCACACTGGGACTCTTTGAAGTAAGAGTTGAACATCTCACATATAGTCCGTGGATCTTCACTTGCTTTGCACGGACCGACGCGTATGGAAGTGATCTTTGCTCCATAATGAGGAGTGCGAGAACGCAGCAGCCAGCTGAGGTGCTTGGCTTTGTTTGCACTGGCCTTGGCTGCTCTTTCTTGGGATGTTTTAATCAATACAGACCTGGACGATAGCTGGCTGGCAATCTCGTTGGCTCTCAGCACATGCGCAAAGTTGAACGTCTTGTAGTAGGAACGTCGTAGTTGCCTCAACCTTGCATGCAGCTTAGTTTGCCTCGTACTTTTTCCTGAACTTTTATTTAAAGGAGTAAATGGAGCCAATAGGTCTAGACAATAATGCAGTTCGCCATAAAATATTGCGGACGATTGCTCCAGGGAGTCGGACAGAAAGAACTGTTCCCAGTTCCTTGCTCGAATAATCGTGGCAAATGTGGGCCAGTCTATGGAGCTTATCGGCCGGTATATCTCAATGGCCTCTGATCTACTCGTACAGATTGCCGGGATGTTTGCAAACATCGAGCAGTATACCACTCTGTGGTCGCTCCCCGGGAACTCTAGGCCTACAGATGCACGTATATTGGATATACCCAGTGTAAATATCAGGTAATGAGTGCCATGAGAAAAGAGCAGTTAGGGTCGAAAGTAACTATACGAAGAGGAAGTTAGCATGCCGAGTAATGATCTGAAGATAAGAAGACTAAAGTGCTGGGATTCCAGAGCCTAAATCGTTAACGTCGCTGATGTCTGGAAGCAGTCAAAGAACAATAGACTGGGCAGACGAGGCTAGCTTACAGCCAGGCCACGAGAGTTATCCGTTCAATGGAGTATACGGTGGCTGTGTGGTTACAGGTCCTATATGTGAGCTGGTCCTTGTTGCAAGAGTTCGTCTTCAGCAACGCAGCTGCCCGAACGTTCCGCCACTTTTGGGACGCGGAGTAACCGTTTTCTGGCCGCTGAGAACTGCACTGCCTTTTCTGATGCTCTGACTGTTCCTGGTAGCTTGTTTCATACGTGCGCGTATCTATAGAGGAAGAAATTTGAACGAATGTTGCGACGTGTCTTAGGGGGAGAGAATGAGTGAGGTTTTTTGCGTATGGGGTAACCTGTATCACCCATCGGTTGAAAAAATTCGCCTATGCAGGAGTCAGGGGTTTTGAGAAGTTTGTAGAGGAATATGAGGTTGGCTTTAAGCCTTCGTAGCCAGAGAGGATCCAGGCCAAGCAGTTTGCAGCGTCCTTGATAGTTGAGCCTAGATGGACCAAGAAGGCGCTTAGTGAAAGACCGCTGGACTTTCGCGATCCTCAATCTATCAATCTTCCTTGAATTGGTGATGACTAGCGAGCAGTACTCTAGAATCAGTAGAGCACATACTATGTAGAGCGTGAGCCGAGACTCAGCCAGGCTTACTGACTTCAGTATATACCCAATAATAGATGTGGCTTTGGCAGAGCTACAGCTTGCCTGTTCGTAGAAAGTTATCGAGCTAGAATAACGCACATCGAGGTCGCGCCCGGTGAAGCTGTTACGTAAGGCTTTGCGGTTAAGCTTCAGGGTGTTGTGTGGTATAAAGCAACGATAGGAGAGAACATTGCATTTCATTCGTGAGAAATCTAGTCGTCAAGTATCGCACCAATTTTCGAGAGCACGAAGATCTTTCTGAGTGTTTGGGAGGCTATGTTGTCTGTGGCTAGGCTCGAACGAAAATACAACTTTGATATCATCGGCAAAAACGTATGGAGTGCCGTATCGAAAGACGTGGAAGACCTCATTAATGTATAACAGAAACAGCAGAGGGCCAAGTAAACTACCTTGAAATACTACGCTAGTTACGGGCGCTCTATTGCAATATGTGTCATCTAATGTTACTGCCTGCGTTCGGCTAGAGATGTAGGGACAAAACCAAGAAAGAAATGGCCGGTGACACCGAATGCAGTTAGTTTCGTCAGCAGTCCATTGTGTGGAACCCAGTCAGAGGCTACTTTCATGTCCAAGAAGAAAAAACCAGCACTTGCCCTTAGTCAATGGAGTATGTCACGTAGTTCAAGAATTCAAAATGGCATGTTTAGCACGATTTAGCCTGCAAAGGCATGTGTTCACCGGATAAAGCTAAGCCTATGGGGCCAAGCGAGGATAAGTAAAGAGCAAAATGTCTGATTCTTGAGCCTACAATTTTGAAGTACTCGCTTTGTCAACAATATGAAAGATATGTATATTATTTTGATGTTTGCATACCTATTGTGGTTGGAAACTGTGAAGTAAAGTAACTAGTGCTCAGGCTTAATGAAGAAGCATCAATAAGGACCAGCTAGCAACCGACATCTACGAAGGCACATAAAGGTTCATCTAAAGCCGGTATTTAGACGGGTTTCGACAAACCGAATGCCAAGCTTAGGTGCAGCAGCAACAACAAACGCTTGCAACATCTTGTGCAAAACTTAGGTCTGGTAGGATGCATTTACTAGGAGGACCTCAAATGCCATAAGCCTAATAAGCTTTCCACGAACCTAGTGGTCAGGCAGTTGGAGAGTGATAACTGTAAAGCTGAAGACAAGGAATAAGGATGTAGATAAGATGTAAGGATTGAAATTCGCCTGAACGGATAGCTTCGTCATTGCCCTGCAATAGCCTATGTTAGGAACAACTACGGGTTTGTGAACCTGCCAGTCAGTAGGCTAGGCTGTACTGTTTGTTAAAAGTTTGAAACAGTGACGAAGTGAACATAGAAAGAGAGAAGCCGGAGGGTTGTGGATATCAATTGGTCCATTCAGCCTTTGGATCAATGTGTCAGTGAGAGGGTAGAAGCACCTCAGGAAGTAATCAGTAATGGCTAATTACCTCTTGCATTCAGAATTCTAATGGTAGCACCTATACGATGCATGCGACTGATCCGCCTAAGACCTTCTGGGTCTTGTGATTGCGGTAATGGATAATTTACGAGAACAAGGGTCACTGATGGAGACAATTCATGGGGGTTATCCCTTCTTATTCCTTATCGGATGCTTTTGTGCTGACGTCTACTCTTTCCATAGTGTAGTCGTAAGACGGGATTGTCCGCAGGAGAATGCAAGTAGGTCAGGAATAGATCGATGAAGATTAAAATCATCTTGTACTTGCTTTGCTATTCCTAAACCCTAGAAAATGTGTGCGAAGGATACCGCTAAAGTCCCTTAAGTGCTAGGACTGTAACGACAATGAAGGTTTATGAGTTGCGAGCACAAGTTGCTTAGATGTCATGCACTGCATCGTGGGTGTCCTCAAGCTACATCAGGGCCAGTTTCGGAAAAGTGATCTTGCGAATCGCAGATATGAAAGATGCTTCGTACATTGCCCAAACGTGGGAATTTTTGTATCTCCTTCCCGAATACCTGCAAGTTTTGGATTTCTCTTATTCTTGAAGGCAACCTTGCTAGCCAAACAACCTCCACGTGGTGCCAGCTGGGTGGTTTGGGTAAATCCCGTTTCAGCAAAATGGTTCGGCGGCAGTGTTCCAGGAGGTGGTGAGATTTCACTTGGCAAGCGTTCTCCATATAAAAAGCCACAAGCAGCCGTTTAACGACACTGTGACGTGGCGGATGTGCCCCGCCACTAAATAATTCACTGCTTCTTTCCTTTTCCGGAGGATCATTCACACATCAAGAACGTCATCCGGTTCAAAGCGTTCCATTGCTTTTCCCTATTTACAGCGAACACAACGAACAATAGCATACACAGCCAGATTTAACTACTCACACAAAATATACTTTTCCAAATACACAGTTATACATAGTTTTACATTCAACACACACCTAAATGCATATGCTATTGGTCAAAAGTGTTAATTTTTGCAATTGCCGTACATACATGCCTGTAATACTATGACCACGCCCTTGATGGTGTGCCTCGCAATGATGAGAATAAACTACTTATTTATCTTTTCACACAACTAAGAAGAAATGAGATCGCGGTCTCTACTTTGCCTTTAGCGAGTAATGGAGTGGCCCTTGTTTCGGAGTTTAGCTTCAGATGCGCTCCTAAATTTAAGACAAGTGATATTACCTTGCTGCGTAGGCATTGGATGAGGGTACGGAACTCTCTTTCCCTTTTCTCCGAGGTCCGGGAATTCTTGGAGATCTGGGATTGGACTGAGGAACAGTTTTGGCCCAAGACGGACGCAACAACCCACATGGACTTACATGGAGCATGGTAGAACTCCGAAAGGACCGAACTGCAATCACCATAACCCTTGTCCAGTATGGAGAAATGGACATATCCTCATACTCCCCAAAATTATACATCTGTAAAACCTGGACAGCGGAGAAGTTGAACTTTTGCTCACCTGGACATACAATAAGATGAATAATCACGAGGTCCCTCTCCTTCACCGATCTCAAAAATAATGGCGACCCCGATCAAATTACCTGTCCAACTAGCAAAGGAAATTGGAAGCCATTACTCTGCGAAAATCCGAAGGTAAAACCAGTCGTCAAGCGGCTTTGCCAGTTTAACATTAATGTTCAAAATACTTTACGGCAGTGTTGCAGGACGTGGTGGGTTTTCGCCTGGCAAGCGTTCTCCCTATAAAAAGCCACAAATGTCTGTTTAACAACACTGCGACGTGGCGGGTGTGACTCGCCACTGAATAAAGTCAGCCCACAACTACAAACTGGCAAGTCGACTAGACTAACATATCAACTCTTCCCGACTCTGTTTCAACTACACACGCTTGAACCCAATGTATCGTCGTGATACACGTCGGTTTTTAACCTTGATCATGCCTGCGTTGGTGTGTCTCTATGAAACTGAGAATAAATTATTCATTTATTTATTTATATAAGTGATCTGATCACTATTTTTACCACTCGCATTCTGTGTACATAGACTACATACAACCTTTGGGCTCTATGGGCCCACACTATTGTCTCCAACTTTACTACTCCCACGGTTGGTGCTGCTTATTCCGCTATCATGTACAATAATGCAATATGCTGATCATGCCCAAAAGGCGTGTCTCGCTTTGTCGAGAATAAAATATTTATTTATTTATTTATTTATTTACTTGACGCACGCGTTGCCGACCATACGTTGTACAAACTACAATGGTTTGAGAGGCGCGTAACGAAGCTCCCTCCGAGTTGGTTTCTCAAAGACGCCGTTCCGGAAAAAGACTACATAAGGCATCCTACCAGTTAACAACCCCAGCTGTCTTCCGCGCTTCCTAATGTTAGCGTATAGCAGACCTCACGTTGGTGGATCGGCTTAAACTAAAATAGGTCATGAAGGACCTTGAAAGCCGGCGAACGGCCGGTTAACAAGTTCTCCGATTAGTTGCTTTTCCGGTGGTCAGCCAACGGTATTTCTCCGCCATACCAGTGCCACTCATGATAGCGCTTGACCCAGTGCTGGACGTTACCAGTACCTCCAGGTAGTGCTAAGCAATATGCCTAGCCCAAAAGAAATAAGATGTGTGAGATAGGTTTGTTTGTACATGGAACTCATCATGATCTACTCGCATTCACTTAAACGTTGCTTTCTCAGGACATCACTGAGGGTGAAGTTCATCTGTCTGAATATGCGCTACTTAGATGTGCTTGATTCTTTGGCCGACAAGGCGGAGGCATTGCGCTTTACATTAGCTATGTACTTGTCGTTTTACTACCCGTGTGTTTCAGTAGACAGCTAACACTGTCGAAGATCTGTGGGTTGTGATTAGCCCTTCCGTATCTCAACATAGTTGTAATTATGTATGGAAGCCCTGGAAGTGCGTCCAAAGCGGTGCTGGACTCCATTTACTCCCAATCGTCAAGCACGTGTTTAATACAGGAGGACTTCCATCTACCGGAATTTTCCTGGGCACGTCTTTCTAGCAACTCTGTGGAAGGCACTTTCGGTGCACATTTTCTTGAGCTTACGCTACAGGTACCGTTGCATGAGTTCGTCTACCTCCCCGCTACGTACACGGAAGCCTAAATAGGATAAATTTTTGATGTACTTTGTGTCAAAGCCATACAGTTTTATGTGACTTCGCTGACAGATGCCACCTCGGTGCCAGTGATCATGTCCGTTTAGCAATCAGGTGTACTCTGACCACACTTCACCGTAGCATCGCTGAGCCTTACGCAAGTATGTGGCGTGCTATCAGCAACGCTTGTCAACGCTTCCCCGTAGCGTTCCCGAAAAAGGTGCAAACACGGTAAAATTGAGCCCCTATGGCAAAGGCGCATTATCGGTAACCTGTGCTACTCACATAAGGTAATTCATAGAAAGCTGCACAGCAATATTACTTGTCTTAAACTTAGGAGCGCATCTGAAGCTAAACTCCGAAACAAGGGCCATTCCATTACGTCGCTAAAGGCAAAGAAGAGACCGCGATCTCATTTCTTCTTAGTTGTGTAAAAAAATAAATAAGTAGTTTATTCGCAGCATTGCGAGGCACACCATCAAGGGCGTGGTCATAGTATTACAGGCGTGTATGAACGGCAATTGCAAAAATTAACACTTTTGACCAATAGCATATGCATTTAGGTGTGTGTTGAATGTAAAACTGTGTATAACTGTGTATTTGGAAGGGTATATTTTGTGTGAGTAGGTAAATCTGGCTGTGTATGCTATTGTTCGTTGTGTTCGCTGTAAATAGGGAAAAGCAATGGAACGCTTTGAACCGGATGACGTTCTTTATAAATGATAAATAAATAATAAATAATAAATAGTTTAATCTCGAATTTGTCGAGACACACCAAGCAAGGCATGATCAATATTTACATGCAATATTGCTTCGCAACCAACACGTTGCTATGAGTGTAGTCGGCAGTAAGCCGAAGATTGTACAGGCTGCGGAAATTATGTGAGTAGTCATGAGGGATAGAGTCTTCAATGAATGACCAAATGTTGAATTCTAGCGTGCGTAGTGTAAACAGTCAGGGCACTACATGTGTAATGAAGGTGATACATATAGTCATGGTATAACTCATTATTGAAAGTGTCAGAGTAATATTGATTGATGATTCTAGTCAACTTGCCAGTAGGTTGTTTTGGGCAGTGACTTTATTCAGTGGCGAGTCACATCCGTCACGTCGCAGTGTTGTTATACGACATTTGGGGGTTTTTATAGGGAGAACGCTTTCCAGACGAAAACCCACTAAGTCCTGGAACACTGTCAGAAAATTGTCGGTGCACTAATATACAACTGGCAGACCAGGTTGTCGACTATTTTCACACTCAGATATCCGCAGTCAAATGACCTTAAATTTCCTCTGTTATTTGATCAGGTATCTTAAGCCGCCATAATGGCTGAGGCGAATCGAGGATCGGGGCTTCACGGAGATCCGTCTTTGTGGGTATTCTGGTGGGCGAAACGTCAGTTTCTTGCGTCTGGATTTTCCAGGAGTGTGCATTCTTTTCAGGAGTGTGAAGCTCTCGAATCCAGCTATCCTCACTGGACAACGGTCATGGTATTGAGTGCTTTTGTAACCGTTTGTTGTACAGCCATGTGATTCATAGGTCCTTATTGGTTGTCCTGTCCGGAACAAAGGCGTTTTCTTGGTCCAGTCCCAGATCCCCAAGAAGTTACGGACTTCGGAGAAAAAAGAATATGTGAATGATTCTCCGGAAAAGGAAAGAAGCAGTGAATTATTTAGTGGCGGGGCACATCCGCCACGTCACAGTGTCGTTAAACGGCTGCTTGTGGCTTTTTATATGGAGAACGCTTGCCAAGTGAAATCTCACCACCTCCTGGAACACTGCCGCCGAACCATTTTGCTGAAACGGGATTTACCCAAACCACCCAGCTGGCACCACGTGGAGGTTGTTTGGCTAGCAAGGTTGCCTTCAAGAATAAGAGAAATCCAAAACTTGCAGGTATTCGGGAAGGAGATACAAAAATTCCCACGTTTGGGCAATGTACGAAGCATCTTTCATATCTGCGATTCGCAAGATCACTTTTCCGAAACTGGCCCTGATGTAGCTTGAGGACACCCACGATGCAGTGCATGACATCTAAGCAACTTGTGCTCGCAACTCATAAACCTTCATTGTCGTTACAGTCCTAGCACTTAAGGGACTTTAGCGGTATCCTTCGCACACATTTTCTAGGGTTTAGGAATAGCAAAGCAAGTACAAGATGATTTTAATCTTCATCGATCTATTCCTGACCTACTTGCATTCTCCTGCGGACAATCCCGTCTTACGACTACACTATGGAAAGAGTAGACGTCAGCACAAAAGCATCCGATAAGGAATAAGAAGGGATAACCCCCATGAATTGTCTCCATCAGTGACCGTTGTTCTTGTAAATTATCCATTACCGCAATCACAAGACCCAGAAGGTCTTAGGCGGATCAGTCGCATGCATCGTATAGGTGCTACCATTAGAATTCTGAATGCAAGAGGTAATTAGCCATTACTGATTACTTCCTGAGGTGCTTCTACCCTCTCACTGACACATTGATCCAAAGGCTGAATGGACCAATTGATATCCACAACCCTCCGGCTTCTCTCTTTCTATGTTCACTTCGTCACTGTTTCAAACTTTTAACAAACAGTACAGCCTAGCCTACTGACTGGCAGGTTCACAAACCCGTAGTTGTTCCTAACATAGGCTATTGCAGGGCAATGACGAAGCTATCCGTTCAGGCGAATTTCAATCCTTACATCTTATCTACATCCTTATTCCTTGTCTTCAGCTTTACAGTTATCACACTCCAACTGCCTGACCACTAGGTTCGTGGAAAGCTTATTAGGCTTATGGCATTTGAGGTCCTCCTAGTAAATGCATCCTACCAGACCTAAGTTTTGCACAAGATGTTGCAAGCGTTTGTTGTTGCTGCTGCACCTAAGCTTGGCATTCGGTTTGTCGAAACCCGTCTAAATACCGGCTTTAGATGAACCTTTATGTGCCTTCGTAGATGTCGGTTGCTAGCTGGTCCTTATTGATGCTTCTTCATTAAGCCTGAGCACTAGTTACTTTACTCCACAGTTTCCAACCACAATAGGTATGCAAACATCAAAATAATATACATATCTTTCATATTGTTGACAAAGCGAGTACTTCAAAATTGTAGGCTCAAGAATCAGACATTTTGCTCTTTACTTATCCTCGCTTGGCCCCATAGGCTTAGCTTTATCCGGTATACGTATGCCTTTCACTATGTGCAACACTAATAGTCACGCATTATGAAAACTAGATCCTCTTCTTTAACTGCTTTTGCTAGTAAAACACTCGCATTTCCATCTTTCGTTTCACTGACCCGAAAGCTCATCGACGACAGAGGGCCCTAGCGCACTGGCGCGCTGGACCACCAGACACTTACCGCTGCCACTTTTCATACATTGGCCGCCAGTGTATTTTTTTTCTTTTAGCTGGCTACAGAGCCTACCCTTCGTTATACGTATTGGCCGGTGCACGACCAGCTCCCACTGGTTTTTTACTATTCTACTCCTGATTTACCTTATCACTAGAAAAGCTATGCCAGGAAAACCATGAAAGAAATTGCCGGTGTGACAGTATAGTACTAGTTATTATTGCCATCTGGATGAACACCGCTGGCACTTGCTCCGGAACATAAAATTGGAGAGAAATAACTCAAATTTCATCAATGAGCATTAAAATAGTGTGCATCAACACATGAGACATAACCTTCATTGAAGTTTGAGTAAGCGCAATCCCCAGAAGTAGAGTTGTCAATCCCCACCAACGCAGACCAAAATGGATTTCACGCCCCAAAGCGAATCGTTAATTTTTACTAAATTTTCCCATACTCATTTCATTATTATTAGTTACAGACTCCTCTAGCTCACTGATGTTGGAGACCTAGCTGCATGATTATAGAAAATCGGCTCTAAGGGATAAAACGTGCGATGTTTAGCTAAAAATGTGTGTATCATCCAGGCCAAAATGTGTCAACCGAACCGAAAGTCTCCTGTGTTACTCAGGTAGATCTGGCTCATGCAGCATTGATATAGGCTACGGAAACGCCTATAGGATTAAGGAATACTAAACTCTATATTCCTGGTTGTTTATGTGGCTCAGCATTTACTGAAAATGATGTTCTGATGTCTTACAGCCGTGGGTTAATTATAAGCTCTCCTGAATTCCCATGCATGCATAATATTCCTTACTGCATTTCTAGCGTTTTCGCGCATAAGTATGCCTTATTTGCGTATGTTTGCTATGTATGCCTGCAAAGTGTACTTTTCGGCCACCTACGCAGTCACTTCTCATTTCAGGGTATTATGGGCTGATTATGGCATTTCTGGATAGTTATGCCTATTTAGAACATATACCGCTTCGCTACTTTTACATCTTCTTTTCTTTTTCTGCTATCTGCTTTCAAAGCAGAAAGCCATTTTTAGCGAAAAAGAATAATGGCCTTATTCTTAGGCCATCATTCAGTTGCGAATAACTCGCAAACCACTGCATGTATTGCATTGTTTTTGCTTTCAACGTAATCTGCCGTTAAAATTTGTCCAGAGCAGCCTATTTTGGCGCTGTTTTACGCAGTGTTCTAGCCTTAGCATAGGTTTTTCTTTTTTCTGCGATTTACTCAGGTTGAAATTTTGCGCCGGGAAGCAATATCAGTGCAAGAAAGTTTTGCTATAACTTTTGTTAATTTGTATGTTTCTAGTGAAGCACGCCGCCTTAGTATGTCTCTTAACAAATCCTTTTTAATTTCCTACGCATTTCTCGAAATTATTTTTTAACTTCATATTCTTTAGTATTCCGCGGCTCTCATTTCCTCCATGTGCGCAACGATAATTGTGGCGACTGAGCGGCCAACCAATGCCCAACTAATATCAAGTGAACGTGTGGTGGATTGGATCCTGTTCCAAAGAAAAGGGGCACAAGTACACCTCTGCGCAGCTTTCACGACAAAAGAATAAGGAGCTCGATATCGCCCGAAAGAACCAGAAAATTTTCTAGGTGGGAGCATGCGACCACCTCAGCTGTACACCAAACAATGCCAATGCATTTGTAATTGCCAACGAGGAACATATACTGGTAGTTTGTCTACTTCCGTGCAAGAGCATCGGATTAATGTGACGCTTGGTCTGCACGCTTACGAGTGCAGCCTCTATGGGTCTAGAAATATACCTATTTACTTTTATTATAAGTTACTGAGAACAGCGATGAAAGTACTTAAGAACCTTGCTGAATGCCGCGAAGGAAAACTTGCAAAAGGAAAGCCGCCCCTACAGCGATACCCTGCGCTTTTTCATGGAGAAAACCTGGCACCTACTGCAGAGAACAACAACAACTTCCCAGATAGTCGCGAAACCAAAGTTGCTAGACGCTATGCAGTTTAATGCTAATCATATGGCTATCCACTGTATCTCGTATACATATTTCAAGTAACCGGATGACGACGCCGGTCAGCCGGACAGGCCTGAACTTAGTCGTCAAACCCACGCCGCGAATAACATCGCTTGTCACTCTGACATTTCGCGTAGTGTTCTGACAGAGATTGCAAAGAATGAACGGTTACGTGATAACCTTGCGTACCGTTGACATTTACCGAATATAAGGTAAATCGGCAGCGGAAGTTTCTGAAACAGCATTTAAATTACAGAGTAGTGCCACGCTAAAGATATGCAAAGTAAGGTATGCGAACTTTAGCTTACCCACAGCAGTGCATACATGTGCATGCAGGCTTACCTTGGTATGCTAAACCCGTCTGAGAAAACCATTGTGTGCCTAAATCACAACTTATCCAAACGTCATCCAATTCGAAGAGTTCGATTAATCCCTTCAGGCAAAGGAAAACACAGCAAACAAACACCCGAGGCAGAACCACCGAAAAGCTAAGCTTACTCGTTCTGCGCAAACCGGTGAAACCCGTGAAACCCGTGAATTTAGTCACACTTTACGGGTGCACGCACAAGACCCACTAACACGTAAACGTGCATTTATACAGACACAAATCCAGTATGTTGCTTGTCAAAGTGCCATATTTTACACAATTACCGACCATAATAAAACCACGTCCTAAAACTTTCCACACCACGCTACATCCAAATGGACGCAAATAATTGCCACCTCACCTTGGATATTTTCCTTACATGTACTTTCCCCATGGACGCATGCAGCACCATATGTCTATTGCGAAACGTCGCCTGTAAAAGATTGATCATACCTGATAAGGCGTGCCTCTTTGCTACCGAGAATAAACTATTTATTTATTTATTTACCTGGTCGGAGTACGATGAGTCATTCTGCTTCAGCTGACACAGAGCGCAAACGGCGCTGCCCGCATCCTCCGCCTCCGTCGTCCTCCTCGCGCGCCATGTAAATGTGCGGTGCCAAGCGGAGGTTGCGGTTTTTGGCTTAGTGAATTTCAATCCGCGTGACATGCTACTGGTAGTGACAAAGTCTACCATACGGGGTACCAATTTATTCGCTTATGTTGCGCCTGCCGTCGCTGTAAATCCGCTGCGGAACCACAGCCTCGGCCTGCCTGAAAGGCTCTCCTTGGTTATCGTGGGTCATCAATGCAATCCTTAAGGACAATGAAAGGTTACGGAACCCCACCCGGGCAGCTTCATCGGCGCATGCAGCATCCACTCGTTGGAATATGGGCAGGTTTACCCATGATAACCGCTGCAATGGTTGCACATTGTATCATCGGACAAAGACTTTCGCCTTACCATGATTAGTCAGGAGCCCCCGAAAGCATGCCATCAAGCCCATCGTGTGGGTGAACGCCTCCGTGCCCAGACTCAACAAATGCGCTTCCATGTCACCAAACATATCATGAGGTAGACAAAATTATCCAGCGCGATCAGTGGCACCGTCTCTATGCAATGGCAGGCGCGTGACCGTCAATGTTCCCTCCGTGTCCTCCGATGGGTCCGCCTTTCCAACAATTTTCTTTTGCTGCACCCAACGGCAACCACGAAGAACCATCTCATCTTCGCATGCAAGCAGGCTTGCAACCTGCACTATTTGGGCACAGGGAATGCGCCAAGGACAAAGCAACCAACACTTGCGTGCGCTACCATTCTCTATTTGCACATGCTGCATGCCCAGGCACTCGTCATCAACTAGCCCGTACCTGTACTCCCACTTCACACTGCGGATGCAAATTCTTAAACTGTGCCGCAGGTAGTGCCGATGGGCGTAGGACGACATCTTCATCAAACTCCACTGCTCACTGGTTGCAGGTTGCTCAAGCTCGCCCATACGCAGCGTGTCTCTTGCAACCACCGTTTTCCTCTTCTCTAAAGTGCCTCTGCACTGCTACACTATCACCTTAGACAGGCGCAGCAGAGTTGACCGCTCACTTAGTTTCTTTCAAATGCTTAATACCACTTTCAACGCGGTTGGTGCTGTCGCACCACGTGGCCCATCAAATGCGCCGCCCATCTATGCCGCCATGGCATCCGCCTGCGGCGGAGCTACTGGAAGCAGGCAGCGTTGCCCATCCATTTACCCTCAATAAGCTGATGATAATGGACGCAGTCGTGCGTATACACCAAGGAACACAGCAGGTTGAACATCGCCCATTTATCCCCGGTGTTCCAGAAGGGAAGGTGAACACAACGCCGCTGAATCTAACGCATAATGTGCACCCGGAAGTACAGTAGGTTGGCGCTGGGAAACGTATTGCCAAAAGCATTCACCCGAGCTGCGCACTTGTCCATGACTAGCGTTCGTGTACGCTAAACCCCGGGGGCGAACAGCAGCGTACTTCTCCCCGCCTCTTCGTAGCTAGCCTCTGTATCATTTGGCGACAGCGCATAAAAGCAACCAATACCGAGGCCCCTGACGTCCACAAACGTACGGTGCCATAGGATATAACCGCCGTAATTGCTCTGATAAGTGCAGTCCCAAAAACGGCCTCCCTTATGGGCTCACTAATCCCAGCATGTAAGAAGGGACGGAAAAGAGGTAACGGATCTCAGTTCCTTCATGCATTACTTTCACTAAACAATTGCTTTGCAGAAGCTGCGTAACCTACTTTAACGACGTAACAAAAATGTTACGATGACGCCGCAGTGTGTCGCACAAATCGCGCCTCGGTAAACGATGTCATATTAAGAAGTACTAATGCACTCATCTTCTGCGTCCGACGAAAAGTCTGCATCAAGTTCAGCACCATGCTTCCTTGCTCCGCTGTTAGCCGCCCACTTTTGGCATATAGCCAAGGCTTCCCTACATGAAAGCTGTGCGAGTTGCGTGGCAGGCATATCCAATCACGTAGCATACTCCTACGCAACTGCTGAGCGTCGAGTAGTGAAGTTTAACACCGGTAACTGTCAGAAAAGTATCACGTAGATAAACAAGACATACTGCTTTCCAGCAACCTGCGTTCGCTGGCTATGCACGCACTTAGACAGCAAATACCGGTATCGGCATCCTTCCGGAAGCACCAGGCTAGTCTCCCTTCTGTAAGCTTTCGCAGTACCGACGGCCCAACGAACAAACGACGTCGCCGTTTCAAACCGAGAACGCTTTAGAGCCTCAATATTCGTTAAAAGGTCCAGGTATGGATCGATGAAGCTACGTCGGAAGGGGCTAGTGTCATCCAACATGGCTGCTGTCGCTAGAAGCGGTAAAATGATTAAGCACCCAAACGCATTTAAACCATTCCGTATAATGATTTATACTCTGCTTCTTAGCACATTCACATCGACTTTCACATCATTATAAACATAATCGTGCTTCGAAAAAGCCATATATTTTCCATTATTAGCAAACAACCTTGTGTACCACGATCATAATGTCCAAATCTCATTGATCGCCCCTGGCGGCCACGAAGTTCCTGATCACCAACAAGCATAAGTTGGGCACAGTTCCGCTTTCGTCAAATCGCCAAACAAAGGATGGCGACGCACACATTAAAAAGCTTTGAGCAATAAGCTGGTAGCTCATTCTCAGCGGAGAGGGCCAAACAACCACGTACCTTACATCGTGTTTGAACTTCGTCGTGATGGAATATTACAACTAATGTGAAAACAAAAATTTTGTAATGCGCAAAGTATTACGCGAAATCTCGCAGTCAAGTTTGGCATGTAGTCTTGCTTGGATCAGTACTCCCTCTCATACATTCTTGGTTCATATTCAGATCCAATGCGCAGTACAAGATCCCGTTTTCCTTGTTGTAAACCAACGCCGCTAGTAAGTTGCACTTCATATATGCTTTATACGCGCACTGGTTTTTCAAACTGCTCAGGCCGACACTTTTGGGGAGCTAATAGGTGAATCATTGACGCTGCTGCTGGCTGCCATCAATGAACATAAATTACCAAAACAAACTTTTTTATTGTCAACATCATGATGGTGAAAAACCTTGCATGCATATCTTCCAACAATAGTTTTCAAAGATATATTATTGAAATTCTGGTTGTACAAATAATGTATGTAAGTCAGTAGCGCAGCTGCAACCATCGATCACGGAATGTCAGCAGCGCACATCTTGCCTCTAAGCATCGGAGTTCTTTTATGTGGTAGGTGGCAGTTAGGAAATTCTGCCTCAGCACCATCACACCAGGTTTAAAGCGAGGACTGCGCGTAACGCGACAAAGTAGTGTACCATGAAGACCAGTAAATAAATAAATAAATAAACTTTTATTCTCGACAATGCGAGGCACACCTGTACAGGCATGATCATGTTTAGCTAACATAGTGTGATCAAAATATGTACAAAGAGTACATGTTGGCATAACAGTGAATGTGTGTATGGTGTATATATGTAGGCAATTGTCTATGAATGTAGCTTGTATTTTTGAATGTGCCACAATTTTTGACTATTTGTTATCGGTAGGAATGTAAGAATAGGCGATTGACGTCCGTGGGTTGGATACCATTTTCCGGATGTCCACGGGCCAGTGACTTTACTTTGTGGCGAGTCACATCCGCCACGTCATAGTGTTGATAAGCAGACATTTGTGGCTTTTTATAGGGAGAACGCTTGCCGGGCGAAAACCCACCACGTCCTGGAACACTGCCGCCGAACTATTTGCTGGAACGGGTTAACCCCGAAGCACCCAGCTGGCACCACGAGGAGGTTGTTCGGCTAGCCAGCCCAAACAACGAGGTCCTCGCATACCCAGCAGACAGCAGTTCAACTGCTGTTTGAACATTTTCTTGCTTCCTACACTAAAGACCAGCCCAGTCAAGCTGTTCCAGGTATCCAGAGCAGGGGTGGATGGGGTGCTCGGAATGGATCAGGAAATTTCTCGTCTTAAACCGCTTCCATGGGATCCCGTGTCAGAGCTGAAGGAACTCGTGCAGTTCACTCCAAATCACCCCACTCAGTATCCGGCTAGTGTAACTCAGATCACTACGTGCGAGACCGTAGTCCAGGGAAAACCAGTTCATCTGTCCTAGGCGCTGGATTTAAGGCAGGCTCCGGAGCGTTTCGATGGAGTTTGATCCCCGTCGCTGGAGTTTCACAATCATAGAAAATTCAGTCTTTCTCAAGTGCTAGGCCACAGGTGAACAGTACTCAAGGCTAGAGCGATATGGGAAGTAAAGTAGGTCTGAAGGCCTCTGGAGTTATTCAGAATAACGAACTCTTAATGGCACAGGGTCTCCTGCTAGCAGTCGTTACCCACCTAATACGCACTGGGTAGAGCGCAGTTTTGGAGACACGTGTATGCCAAGGTTATCCGCACAGACGGCATACTTACTCAAGAATCCTCCAATGGGATAAGCACCAAATTTATTAAAGGCACCGGTTGACAGGACGGTGCTCTTTTTACGATTGATAGGTAAACACCATTGTATTGCATGGCAGTGCAGCAGTTTAAGCTTCGCTTGTAATCTGTCAGCATCTTAGGGTGTAGATCCCACCAACCATACCACCAGGCCGTCGGCAGAAAGCAAACAAGCAGGTTGGAGTTCAGACAATAGGTCATAATTAGAGACTTTAAACAGCGCGAAACCAAAAAGAAAGCTCTTTAGCTGATCATATCTACCTTCCATCAAATATTACGGCCACCTTGAAAAACGGTGATGCATGAAGGAATCTTTACAGAAACGCCAAATCCCCGGAGTTTAAAGTAAACACTTCGTGCAGGACTGAATCATATACATTCTTGTAGTCAACGATGACAATGTCAACGCGGTTCCCAACACCTAATGAAGTAGCCCTCCTTTCTTTGGCAACAACCAGGTTGGAGAAGCATAAACGTGTCCGCCAGAAATTTTGTTGCGATGGCAAAATGACATTTAGTAGGTAAAGGTGACAATGTAAGTGACGCTTAAGGATCCATGCTGCAACCATACAAGCTATGGATAGTAAACTATCAAGTGGTTGTTCCCGGGGTTCTGACGATCTCAATGTTTATATGTAAGCTTGACGATGTCCACTTTCCAAGTAAGCGAGAGCAGCCCTTCCTCACGAGATCGTGGAAAAACTTGGCAAACAGGTACAGCGATGTGTTGAACCATTGTTTTGAGGAAGAAATTATTTAGCACATCCTGACCTGGTGAGGCATGTGGACTCAGCTCGAGGAGCTATTCGGCAACCTAAACGGGGTTAACTTTTATGTTATCTAATCTGAAAGGTTGTGCAGGCACAAGGTAACTTGTATACAGCGGTTCATATACTGACTGAGGAATACCGCAAGGCCAGGAGCCCGGCTTTTGCACATTCCTTAGTAATAGCATGCATCTGTACTTTATATGCGTAATTGTCCTCAATGTCTGTGCTGAGGTAATGTCTGCTCCGCGAACTTATTTATCACATGAACTTCATTGCTACCTGCTTTGGCACCACTATTTTACATAACACTTAAAGTATGTTAGCATTAGAGATACTAGTAGGAAAATAAATAACGGATTCATGCTCGAAGGTGAGATGCTTTTCTAGGCACCATCCTGGTAATACAAACGTGTAACCTACCTATTGGTACAAAATTGTTACGATTTAACCTGGACACGCTGGATATAGGTGTAAGTATGTGTAGTATGTACGTGAGTACATGTGTAAACAATCGTGTTATGTGTAGTTGTTATTATTACTGAATACTGAATACTGAATACTGTATTATAGAGCAAGTAGAAATGGATTCTGTACAACTCTTTCGAGATATGGCTAAAAACGTTATAAAAGTTGTCAACCTTGAATATCATTGTCGTTCTCATGTAATATTTAAAATATGCGACTTACGATATTTCAGGATTCACAAATGTGATGTCATCGTAAGTGTGCAGTCGTTCTCTGAATCGAATAGAGGCAAAATACAAATCTAACAACGTTTTGAACTGTTGCACAGATGTTGTCTCAATCACATGTTCGGGCAAACTGTTCCAAATGTTTACCACTCTCCGTTCGAAGCACAGTGGGTGGGGAACACGTTTCATATCCGGCACAACAAGTTTGTATCTATGTCCGCGTGTGCTGCATGGTCCTCGTAAGTGCAGCATTGGCCTTAACATGGGGAACTCACCGAGATGTAGAATTCGGTAGGTCATAATGAGGTCGACTCGCACCCGACGGTAGGACAAGGTGTAGAGTCCTAGTTTCTCGCACCGGTCTTCATAACCAAAGTCACGTAAACTCGGGATCAGCCTGGTAGCAACGTGTTGAACCCGTTCGATCTTTTGTGCCTCGCCTCGGGTAATTGGAAAGTAGGCGGGCGAACCGTACTCTAGCATTGGTCTAATGATAGAAGAGAACAGGCGAGTGGCAACCTCTTCAGACCATGTGCAGAAGCTACGTTTGAGCGCCCAAAGCATGCGCAGTCCGTTCCGATATAGCCTGTTCGTGTTGTCCACGGACTTCAAATCGTAGCGTGAGAGTACCCCTAGGTCCTTCACGGAGGGTGTGGGATATAACGTTTGGCCGTCAAGGGTGTAGGTTCGGCCGTCTGCACCCTTCCCCAGGCTCATAAATACCGACTTGGCTGGGTTGACCGGGAGAAGAACTTCTGCAGACCATGTGGATAAGCGGTTGAGATCTTGCTGAAGTAGGCCACAGTCATCGGGAGCATCGATTTCTCTCCAAATCTTCAGGTCGTCCGCAAACAAGGCACACGGCGACCGGAGAAGTTGCGGTAGATCGTTGATGTGGATCAGGAACAGAGTGGGCCCCAGCACAGTGCCTTGAGGCACGCCACTTGTAGAGGGGTACCAGTCAGTTAGATGGTCGTCGACCTGTACCCTCCACTTTCGTCCAACAAGAAAGTCGCGGATCCACCGGTGCAGTGAGCCACCGACGCCACACATGCTGAGTTTGTGAAGGAGAACCTCATGACTGACCTTGTCGAACGCTTTACTGAAATCGATGAATATCACGTCGACAGACTTCCCCTTGTTTATTGCCTTTAACCACTCATGCCTCGTTACAAGCAGGTTAGTAATGCATGAGCGACCTTGCATAAAACCGTGCTGTGCGGGCGTCAGGACCTCGTTTGACTGTAGCAACTGCAGCAATCTCTTCTTCACGATTTTCTCAGCAACCTTTGCCAATATAGGTATCAGACAAATTGGCCTGTAATTGTCTACTTTGCTAGGGTCGCCGCCTTTCGGAATAGGCTTCACCACCGCACATTTCCAGTCAACCGGCAACAAACCTTCGGAGAGCGACCTGTTGAAAAGGTCAGTCACGACAGGAGAGAGGATGGTTGAAAGTGACTTGAGAACCAGTGGGTGAAGCCCATCAGGTCCGGCAGGTTTGGTGCCGTCAAGGTTGGCGAGTAGTTGAGCTACCTCTTCGACGCCACAATGCAGACTATCGAGTTCGGTAAAAGCGGTACACGTCGAACTCGGAACAGACACCTGGTTATTCGCAAATACAGAAGCGAAGTGCGCCGCCAACGCGGACGCACGCTCAGAGCTGGAGGTTAGGGGCTGTCCATCCGTGCCATCCAGCACTGGCACATCACCCGCCGGCTTCAGGCGTCGCTTCACGTATGCAAAGATTCTCTTTGGGGCGGTCTTCGCGGCTAATGCGAGCTGCTCTTCAAAGTGTCGGCGTTTATTCTTTTTTGCACTGTTGCAGAGATTCCGCTGACATTTATACTCTTCGTAATCATTGGCAGAGCCAGAGAGAAGGAATTTGTCCCACAGTCTGCGCCGCCTCCGAGCCAGGTTTCTATACTCCTTGTCAAACCAATGAGGCTTGATCGGTCCAACCTTTCGACATTTCAATGGCACAAATTGAGAACACAATAATGTCAATCTCTCTCTTATAAATATCCAACAATCTTCCACAGATGCAGTTTGTGACAGAGACCAATCCAGTTGGCTCGCGGCTCGAGCAAGACCATCGAAGTCCGTTTTCCAGTAGTTGGGAGCTGGTTGCAGCGGATGTGAATACGGCAAAGATAATTCCATATCAGCTATCAGTACTGAGTGGTCGCTAGTAGCCAGGGGCTCCAGGATCCTAACGTCACGCACTCATTGTTCGTAGCTCGTTAACATCAGGTCGAGACAAGACGGGGTTGAACGTGTTGATAAGCGTGTTGGCTGGCATATGTGTTGCGATGCACCAGTTTCAAGTATCAAATCCACGAACTTTGCTTCAACCTCACTATGTCCAGGCATCAAATGCACATCAGGCCATCGTATTCGAGGACAGTTAAAATCGCCCATAAGCAGAAAGTGTGGACGACTCATTTGGGTCCGAAGATGGGGCAGCCAATCCAAACAACGACTCAGGGGACTGCGATAAACTGCGCCCACAAGCAGTTCTCCGCGCCTGAGGTGGAGGGAGCACCACAGTAGCTCACACAGGCCATCGTCACTTCGGTAGGTGCTCACAAGTCTCCCACGCAGGGAAGACCGGATGTAAAGTAAGACACCACCGTGGGCATTCTTTAGTCTATCGCATCGGAAACACGAGTAACCGTTGAGTTCAAGTTCTTGGGTGTATAACTCTGCGTGCAGCCATGTCTCTGCGAGTCCCACTACGTCTGGCCGCTCAGACGCAACGAAACAACAAAGCTCATCGCGCTTATTCATAATACTGCAAACGTTTGTGAAGGCTACTCGCAGGCCGCAGCAGGAGCCACCGGGCGTGCTTGAAGTGTGAGCAGCCTGTTTATCCTGATTCGCGGATTGTTGGAAACCACCCGAAAATTTACGATACGAAGATTTGTTTCCCCCTCACCAGTGCGTCTTTTCAGCTCAATGATAGCAGACTTGAGCCGCTCCCTGTCTACTGGGTCCAGGTCGGGACGAACATGGATCTTCAAACCTTTCAGCCTACTTAGGCGAGACATGATAAGTCTTGGACTGGCTTCGTCCACAAAAGTGATTCTCATAGGCCGATTTTGTTGATCACCTTGCTTTCCAAGACGGGTAATCTGCCTCACTTTTACCGAGTCCTCACCAGCGTCGAAGAGTCTATCAATTAGACCCTGTAAAAACTCGACATCGTGATCGTAGCGCACTTGGGGTGATGGATCACTGGACTCCGGTGCGTGAAAGATCACGAGATTATAACGCCTCTGGTCGGACGAGGTTGGCCTTGCAGGGCGAAGTATGCTACCAGCCTCAAGTGGTTTGGCTAATTGTTGACTTACAGAACGTAAACGCCCAACGTTCCTTCGTAATTTCGTCCTCTGATCTTTCCACTGGTCTTCAGCACTCAGACTTTCACCTGCTGGGACATCAGTGTCCGGTGGACACAACAAAGGTAAACAATTTAGCCCAGGTGCAACTGGGCTTCCCACAACGGTTGGACTTCGTGTCAGTGAGTTTGCACGGGTAGAGGAGGACGACTGAGCCGAAACCTGAAGGCTCTTCGCGCTAGGTTGTTGGGCCAAACACACGGAGCTGGGAATTTGGGAGTACGAACGGTGAATGCGCCAATATACGAAAGGAACACATGAAAGCTTGCAAAAGGTTGACGTTCGCGAAGTGTATAAGACCCTCCGGGATGACAGAAAAATGTCCTTATTTAGTGGCTATCATATCCGCCAAGGCACAGTGGGGTTATGCAGATATCTGTGGCTTTTCAAAAGGAGAACGCTTGTCAGGTGGAAGCCCGACACCTCTTGGAACATTGCCCACCGAAATATTTGATGGAACGGTTACACCCGAACAACCTGGATAGCACCACGTGATATTGGTTCGGCCAGCAGGGCGTCAAGAAAAGCGTGTGCCTTTATTGAAAAGTGGTGCTTGTACCTTTATTTCCGGTTTCAAAATTAATTACGCAGCTGGATGAAATTGTCGATAAAAAATATTTAGATTCTTCTGTACATATTGCGGGGAAATTGCAAATTAATATTACCCTGCTTAATGGAAAACGATAGCCTTGCAATCTTTTATTATAATACCCTTCTTTTCGCCCTTATAGACAACACGTAAGGGTATCTGTTGCAAGCCCTAAGGTAAGGAGAGCGTTGTATCGTGCCTAGAGGCTAATTTCAGGTTCATCTTTGCTTTAGCCTTACGGTTCGTTTACTGTGGTATCTTACTAGGTGGTTGTTATGTAAGCATCCTTCCACCTACAAGGAAGTTTTGTTAAGTCACAGATCCCGGGGTCTATTATGACCTGCGTACACATCGACACAGATGCCAGCGGAATACTAGACCGGCAGCATAGAACAACATTACGTTTTGCGTTGCCTGGTTTATTATCGACGCGCTACATCGGCGCTACCCCTCGTCATCAAATTCGGATTTCGGTATTAGTTCCTAACAAAAGTAAGTTAGTCTTTGGAAGTGCGGTGCTTAACAACAAGCGCACTTGCCATTTACTAGGTGGAGAAACTGGCAACTGCGGGACACATCTGTTGCCTAACCGGGTCAATTTATACAAATTGCGTAAGGAACCAACATCACCTAATCCTATGCATACAAAGCGGTGGGCAATATGCAGACCATTGACACCATAGCTAGCAATGAAGCTGTGCAGCAACTGGAATCATGCACCTTATATACGACATTTAAAAGTGAATTGCAAGGTAATATACTGAGCATGCTAATTTAATCTAACACATGCCTGTTAACGCAGATGCAAACCAGTGCGAATGTATTGCTTCCGAAAGTAAAATGCAACACCAAGTACTACATCAGCGTAGTTTCACAGCGTTGGACAGGCAACATCACCTACACCATAAATATCCAAAAGTTTTCCAACAAGTATCGGCCATTAGGCGCTTCTTAATATAAGAGCTTTATAATGAATATAAAAAGTAAAAATATATTTCTACACTTGCTAAATATTGTGCCCGGGAGGGATAAGAACAATATGTACACAATCCCAGGCCCTTAATTGTGGAGTAAGAACAGTATGAATATATGTTTCTTGTACGCAATTACGTATGCAAGGCTTGTTTACACATCCATTTGAAGTGGTTGCCAGCGCCCAATTTGACATTCATCTGGCTACTTCAGATAACTTTGGTATCATTGTTTAGTATCGGCACCAATTCCTGCAAAGTCGCATGTGTGCACATTAGCTTTGTATGCAAAATCCAAGGATACACAAACATCCCCGAATTGATTTGGACTGGAAACTGTGCTGGATAATTTATGCGCGCTTCGTGCTGCCTGCTTTTCTTAGTGACTAGCGTTTGCGTAGAGCCGTACTGGTGCAGGTTTTCTCTTGCTGCAGGATGCACTTCATCACGAAATTTATTATAAATGTTTTCGAATATTGAGGCACACTTAGTCGCCCAATCTAATGGTGCTCACATAAAAAGAAATAAGAGCTGTGGAAAACCAAAGAAAAGAAGTGAAATAGTTTCTGGAAATGCAAGCAAAAATAAACCGCATTTCATAATAGACATACAAAGACGGCGTACTTAATCAGAAATATTCTAGTTAACAAACAAAGATAATCAAACTTTTCTGCGTTAAATTTGATTTCTGGCGCCAAACTTTAAACTCTGTAAATCTTAAAGTACGGCAGTTAAAATTTATACGGTTAGCATATTGCGAAATGTAACACAAAAATAATCTATTCAGCACAAGTGTGAAACGTTGATTACGTTACAGCTAAAAGCAACGTGAAAGCGTAATAGTTAGCGTTTTCATTGATTGTACGATGGTTTGCAATTAAAGGTAGTATTTTATGGCTAAAAATGGCCTCCAGCTTTACAAGCAGTTGTACGACAAAGCAAGCTTACAGTGCCGAAGAGATATAAATTCTGAATAGTCATACCTATCTATAAAGGCTATATGGAGCTTAAACTTACCCACAGTAACCCGGTATACGTAAGTAGAAGAAATACAAACTTTTCGGGCACATTTAGCAAGTATAGGCAAATGTGACAATGTTTCGCGAAAACGCTAGGAATCTAGTGAGGAAGATTATATTTGCAAGTGACTTTAGGACAACCTTGGCAAGTTGACTGATATCATATCTCACTAACTATGCGCAAATATCTGCTCTCGTACGACTACGCCTACATATTTTATCACTGACACGCCAGTATCCCTAAAATATTTTCACAGATTTTCTCAAGTTCCACTTACCTGGCGCGCACTGTGTACACAACCTCACCGGACTAGCTACTCTTAAACATACCCAACTTAATGATCTAACTCTTCTCTCTACATCTCGCAGTCTGTGAAGATAGACTTCATACCATCTTTGGGTCATGTAAGCCCACACTACTGCCCACATCTGCAGTACGTCCACTCTTGGTCTGCTAATAATGCTCTCATGCACAAAACTGCAACATGCTGAGCACGTCAAAAAGGCTTGTCTCGGATTGTTGAGAATAAAATACTTCTTTATTTATTCAAGCATATAATTAGCTCAGAGGCAGAAGGCAGCAGTGTACTATTTTCCGTGGATATTGGGCTAAATAAACCACAATGATTACAAAGTACCGTAATTTTAAACCACTACGTGGTTGCGATAATTATAAGAAGACTGAATAACACAGAATACCGTTAGGTTAAGCCTTTGTAGCGTATTCACGTATGACGTTGGACAAACTATCTTCCCTGGTTATAGTCGTGCAAACTCAGTTCGTGTTTGGGGTGTTCCACCGTGCCAACCTATTCTCCTAAGCTCCTAGTTTTAGAAAAGTATTTACGTAAATAAATGAGTAACATGTTAAAAGCATATTTTGTAACTTTGGTAGACGCTGTGCTCCCGAGGGCTCAGGTCTATGTGCCATAGTTACATGCTTTTGCATGCGTAATAGTGGTGTTAATATTAGACGCGCCTTGATCGCGAGCACTGCACCAGGACGGCGGTAATAGGTTTTGTAGCATGTAATAGTTAAATAGGCGATTGATTTAGCAGCCTGGAAATTGTGGAAAGGATGCAACGCTTTCCGTGTTATAGATGATCTATTCTGCAGTTGATCATTATGCTTCGCAACATTATCGGCTTTGTTAACTTTCACGATGGCACGTTTATGCACTTTCTAAGCACCGTAGGCCAATGCAGTAGGAACCGGTCAGTGATATTCCAGCCCGATTAGCCATTTTCGGTGAATTGCAGGTCACGATTAAAGGTGGCCTTATGGAACGAGAGAAAACAGCGACGGCATCCGAAAGGTTGAAACAAGATATTTGTAATGACCTCTGGCGAAGATAAATGTGATAACTTTTTAAAATAAACACCTAATATCGGATGGCGCTTCGGCGTATTTAGCTGGAACCCATAAATGTAGAAGGTAGCAAATATATCGGCTTAACGGATAAGCTCAAAAGCCAAACGCAAGTGGCTTTAATCGAAGCCATAAAAAGGAACGTTCTGTAGCAAAATTATTGCCAGAACTAAATCTTAGATAACTGTCGGAACGTCACTTACCTGCTGTGCATGATAAGGACAAAATTACCGCGGTAATTGCAGCACTTCCAGCGTTATGGAGTGACGCAGTTACCGTAGCCAAACAGCTTGCTACCAGTGGCTCCATGTAGCCAACATGGAGCCACTCCTTGACTCTCCAGCCTTCATTTTTCTTCTGCCGTATGTCTCTCTTAAACCTCGCTCGCATGTTGACTTCTTCATCGAAACTGTAGTTATCCAGTATTGATCAAACGTCTCAATGATATGGCTACACCAGCCACTGAATCATTCCTCTTCAGAGCCACTATCTCTGCTTAGCGGCAGCTAGTCGCCATAGCTTCCATTTATCTCTGCGGATATCCGGAGCTCTGTAGGAGTCATGACATTTTCTTCAAACATAAACTTCATCCTGCATCGGCCGTCCCCCAGATTATCAAGGGTCGCCTTATCTGCTGCATACATCAGGGCGGATAAGCGAAAGCATGCTACTGCTGGCGCCTCCCTTCTTTCTTTTCCACCTTTTTCTCTTACTCCCATCCCGGCCCCCATTACTAACCTTCCTTCTATAATTCCCAGCTTAATTGACAGCAACCGAAGTGCTACTGGAGTAGAACCATCTGCAGCCACTATCCCACAGCACCTATCGGACGCCTATCGGCAAAAGTCCCTTATAAAACCACGCTGTCCCGTTTCCATGGCGACCTACAACGTCCGCACTCTAAGACAAACAGGTCAGCAGGCTGCACTCGCACGCACCTTGGACACACTGGGTGTTGATGTGCGTTGTGTGTCCGAAACGAGGATTAATGACCCTAACGGGGTTATTGAATTGACTGCATCCGGCTTATGCTCTCGTTATTGGTTGCACGCATCCGGAGACGCCGATGCGGCACTCACCGGTCAAGCTGGTGTAGGTATCATTCTCAGCTCCAAGGCTGAGTTATCGTTGGTTGATTGGATTCCGGTAAACAGTCGTTTATGTGCAGCCCGTTTGACGACATCAGCTAAGATGAATTCGCGAAGTAAAACAAAACGCTGTTTGTTTGTGATTTCTGCTTATGCTCCCACGGACTGCAGTTCTAATGCAGTCAATGACACTTTCTATCACGAACTGAACGCGCTACTACGCAGTGCTACTAGTTCAGATATTATAGTAGTTGCAGGGGATATGAACGCACAAGTATGGCGTCTGAGCTCTTCAGAAGCTCAGCTGCGTGGTAAGTATGGACTTAACTCTGAACGAACTGACAACGGGGAGCGTCTGCTACAACTGTGTGCGGAGCACCAGTTGTTTCTTACTAGCACTGCTTTTAGACACAGAGGGCGCCGAAGTGACACTTGGCGTCCACCTGTAGCTGGCCAGCGATGGACCCAAATTGACCACATAGCCATGTTACAGGTGGCGCGGTTCCATTCTATGTTGCCGCTCGTACTGTAGTACCTGTGTCGACTCTGACCATGCCTTGGTGCGCTGTCGTTTCTCCATGAACTTTACCGGAAGGCGCACAAAGCGTCTCCCCCGATTGGCAACGGAGAAATTGTCCCAGCCCTCTGTCAGGCAAGCCTATCAAGAAGCACTGCATAACGAACTCTCGCTGTCTTGTCCTAATGATACTGAACTTCAGTGGAATAAGATCTCGGCCACTATGCACGACGCAGGAGCATCTGCTTGTGGCACTATCAGTTGAAATCGCACCAGTCACTGGATATCCGAGAGGTCCGTGAACCTTTTGGAAGCTAGAAGGCACCTCCCGGCTGGTTCTGAACACAATGTGACCAGACGGGCTATTAGGCGTGAACTAAAGCGGAGCCTGTGCTGACAAGGAAGCCTGGTGGACCAGTCGGGCTCAAGAAATGGAGGAGGCAGGAGCAGTAGGTAATTACCGGAAGCTCTTCCAGCTCATACGCACCGCTGGTCCGAGAAAACCAGGCGTCTGTGAGACAACCAAAGAGAGCGCGGTTGCGCTGATACACAATAATGAGCGCCGTATGGCTCGTTGGGCTGAGCACTTTGAACATCAGTGCAGCTGGCCCCCTGCTCCCGGACCTCTTCCTACTCAGGTGATGCAGGACGAGCCATGGACGGTTAGTTTAGAGCCTCCGTCGGAGGCCAAAGTCCGAAACGCGATCACAGCCCTTAATCGTTTTCGTGCCGCTGGCCCGGATTCCCTCCCACCTGCACTATTTAAGGATGGTGGTGAGGTCCTCTGCAAAGCACTGACCTCCCTATTCGAACGTATCTGGAACGAAGAGTGTGCCGGCTAATTGGAGCGAATCGATTATAGTGGCAATATACCAGAAGGGCAGTTTTACAGACTGTTATTACCACAGGGGTATTAGCCTAACGCCAGTTGTGACAAAATTACTGGCCTCGATTATCGTTCGTCGCCTCACTGCAGAACGGGAATCCCGGATCAGAGAAGAGCAGGCCGGTTTTCGCCTAGGACGTGGCTGTATAGACCATATATTTACTTTGCGGCAGGTGCTAGAGCAGCGCCACGCATACCGCGGACCGACAATAGCTGTGTTCCTCGATTTCAAGAGTGCGTTCGATTTAGCCGATCGATCGATACTGTTCGAAATACTTGCGCGGAAAGGTGTTCCCACGAAATAAGTGAACATCCTTCGTGCTCTATACTCGAACACTAGAGGCCGCGTCAGGGTCTATGGTGTCCTGTCAGATAGCTTTTCGACTACAAGTGGGGTTCAACTGGGTTGCCCGATTTCCCCATTTTTGTTCAATTTCGTCCTGGATTCTATCATGGAGTGTTCCCCTGCGGAATCTCACGATGTAGGTGTTGAAGTGCTGCCTGGTGAACGGTTAGTTGATCTAGATTATGCGGACGATATCGTCTTGCTTTTCGACAATGTTGAGGCGGCACAATCAACCCTGAATAGCCTATCCAGAGTGGTCCCGTTATTTGGTATGCACTTCGCACCTTCAAAGTGCAATGTGTTGCTGCAGGACCACCAGCCACTCGATGACCCCTTGACGCTTGCTAACGAGGAACTCGATGTGGTTGATCAATTCACTTATCTTGGCAGCTGCATCAGCAATGATGGGCGCATAGAAACTGACGTTAGCTCACGCATTGCAAAGGCCAGAGCTGTCTTCTTGAACCTGCGTCATCTTTGGCGACAGAAGGGAGTTTCCCTCCGTCTGAAAGGCCGTGTATACAAGTCCACAGTGAGGGCCGTTCTGCTCTATGGTAGTGAAACTTGGCCCCTTCGGTCTGAAGATCTCAGGCGCCTTCAAGTCTTTGATCATCGTTGTTTGCGAAGCATTGCTGGTGTCGGATGGCACCAGCGTGTCCGCAACGATGATGTGCGTAGGCGAGTACTAGGGGGTGATGATCATGCTAGCTCCCTAGAACAACAGATAGCACTGAATAAGTTATGTTGGCTCGGGCACGTGCTACGCATGCCTGGTCACCGCTTACCTAGGATGGCCTTGTTAAGTCTACCGGGTGTCGGATGGTGCAAGGCTCGAGGTGGACAGAAGTTGACTTGGCAGCGGGAAATGAAGTCACTGACGACCAAACTGGGTGCCGTTGGTCCGTCGCGCCTTCCGGGTTGGAGTCCACTTGACTCACCTTGTGCTTTACAGGACATGGCTCGCAACCGACACCAGTGGCGCGTCTGCTGCCGTCTCCTAATCGGATTGTCTGTTTAAATTGTGTTTGGTCCTGAGTTATCTGCGGGGTAATGGCTGATTATGATGCGGGGCAATGAAAGCCGCAAGGAAGCTGTCTCGCCTATGCCACCTTATCTTTGTACGATAGCCAGCTGTTTGTGACGGTATGTTGTTAACACAAGGTGTAGGCGCCTTGACCCTGAATGCTTACTTAGGGCATTAAGGTTTTCAGGTAATTAATCAGGTGCTTCTCCGCATCCTGAAGGTATATTGCTCCCAGCTATGCTTGGGAAAGTTAACCAGGCTAATTTGACCGCAGGGGAAAGGCGGTGCCCGATGAAGAAATCGGCCAGTGCATACAAACCCAAACCGGAAGAAGTTGCGGTATGCTGTGTTTATGCGTCGTCTCCAGGCAAAGGTTTCTTTTACCTTATTGACGTAATCCTCATCATGTGCACCTACCGCTCCTACGAGGGAAAATATGGCCAGCCTACAAGCTTGTCAAGCTTATAGAGATAACCAGCAAAAGTACCGTTGTCTGGCTAGCCGAACAACCTTCACGTGGTTCCAGCTGGGTGATGCAAGTTTACACGTTTCAGTAAATAATTTGACAGCAGTGTTCCAGGACATAGGGCTTTCCGGCTGGCAAGCGTTCCTCAAATAAAAAGCCACGGATATTCGTTTAACTACATTGTGACGTGGCGGTATTGACGAGCCAAGTAATAACATCACTGCGATTTGCTTTATAAGGGCGAAGTATTGTATATCAGCAGCCTAATGCTCCTCCGTGCTCACAGGACGTCAAACATCCCGTTAGCATTGGCGACACCCTACGACACAAGCACAAACGACAAAACGTTTACAGAGCCAAACAACCTAGCTGCACACGTTTACACGTACCTAGATATAATGTAGCAACATATATGACACACTTATTAATAACGAAATAAATAGAGGTATATACATAATTCTCGACGGGGCGGGGCACGACGGTGAAGGCATGCTCAGATGGGTAACGCAGGTATAATCTAATGGGAATCGTTCGGTTGAAGTATTGAAAAAAATTAATATATAAAGCTTTTGTTCTCAAAAGAGCAGGGAAAGTCTTTGCAGGCACGGTCATGCTATGGTAACAAAATTTGTAGAAACATGTAACAGAATGCAATACGCGTGTCATAACCGGGAAGGTTTGCATGAAGCTGTGTGTAACTGTGCGTAGGTGTAGCTTTGTAGCATGTGTTTGTGTGTCTTGGAATTCCTGACCATTTAACATTGACCATGGTATGGTAGTAGATGATGGATATCCGTAGATTGGATGTACTTGTCCATATATCCACGGACTGGGAATTCAGTCTGTGGGGAGTCACGTTCGCCAAGTCACAGTGTTGCTAAACGAACCTTTGTGCAGAGTTTTAAGGAAAAGCCTTGCCTGGTGAAAACTAAAAACGTCCTGGAACATTGTCCTCAATGGTTTGGCGCGGTCATCCACAACTGGCGAAGCCACTTAGCAGCCATCAGCTTACTCAGTTTTTCGCATCCGACTGATCCTTTTCTTGGCTGATCAGATAGCTCAGACAAGTCCCGCCACAGACGTTAAGGCCAGTCGAGTAGGGGGAATAATTGTGCATATAAATAAAACATTCTGCTTACCTGGGCGCTCAGTCACTCTGCTTTTTTATACTTGCTGGAGTGAGAAGTTGTTTCCAACCATCCATACTGCACAGTAGTCATTGAGACTTTGGGTGCGGTTGGTTGGGTTTGATATAAAGCCGTGGTCCAGGTAAGTCCTTGTCGGTTAATTTGTCCTATCTCAGACGGAGACAATTCCTTAGTTAAGTCGCGGATCTCAATAAACTTCCCGATCTTGGAGAAGAGGAAAGAGTGAAACAGGCCGCGCAAAGGCAGAAACTGACATTCATGGAACCAAGACGTGTGCAAATCCTACCTTAAAAGTTTTAGGCTTGGGGCAACCTGATGTACAGGGTGCAACAGAAGTTACGGCGAAAAGGTTTTTTGCTCATGCGACAAAGGGCATGGTCTAATGGGCAAATTAATGTGTTTTACATGAGGCTCAAGAGCATGCTTTCGGTAAGCAGTCTACATGGTAGTAATTTAGGAGGTTGGGACTAATGTGTGGGTAGGATGTATAATGTGCTTCAAAGCAGTTTGGCGATTGAAAGGTGATTGAAGATTTGGATATCAGCCTAATTTCTTACGAATTGCGGTTATTACTTAACAGTAGGTTGCGAGCAGTCGCTTACACACGGTTTATTGGTGGTTTTGCTGCGCAGCGTAAAGATTTAAAGGAAGAGTGAAATGTTTCACGTTATCTTGATATTGTAAACGAGTACAGCGGTTGGTGGAAGAGATGCGCAAAGATGGGTATAACTGGGGCCTAATGTAGTGTGATCTTTAATGCTATTGTTAAGTCCCGTGGTCATGAATAGAGAGCGTAAAGGCCGAAATATGTGTCCATAAAGCATCGGAGGTATAGGATTCCTAAAAGGCGGTGTATGCTATAATCAAATGTGCAGCAGAAGAGATCCAACCAGGCTCTATGCACTAAGGTAGAAGCGATTGATACCATGCCATCGTTGTTAGTCGTAACAACAAAAGCACAAGCTACTGAATAGTTGGAAATAAGAATAACGAAATATTTTATTTTTGGCAAGGCGCGACCCGCCATTAAAAGCTTGATTCTTTAATAGTAAAACCAAAGAAAAACTATATGCAATAGTGTACTTGGATTTTCATACATGTGGAGTTGTAAAAGTAGTTATGTAGGTAGGTAAGTTATTTGTATTTGTAAGTGTGTGGCTGATCTTTTGAAAATGTTTGACCGAGTCATCAGTGTCTACAGAAAATTTTGACGTCTGGGATATGATAATCTTTTCAGAGTGAGCATCGGCGAGGACATTTTTCGTGGCTACCCACATCCGGCAAGTTACAAGATTGTTAAGCAGACATCTGTGGCATTTTATAGAGGCTACGCTGGTTAGGATAACCCATCACGTCCTGGAACCCTGGCCCCCAACTATTTGTTGTAACATGTTAAAAAGGAACCGCCCGATGTTAACCTGGGAGGTTGTTCGGCTAGCTGGCCAAGAGGTGTGCAATACGCCTTTTCCATTAAGTCCTTTATAAGTAAATGGGGAACAAAATTGACGTACCATTACTGAAGCAGATAGGAATTGACCAGGTGTTGCGTGGTAAGATGTGACAGAAGCACTTCAGTGGATCAAGTGGTACTCTTAGTGATAGAGTTCAAAGGTAAAAAGCGAAGTATAACGAACAGCAGCGAAGTAATTGTACGAACCAGCTTAATTGCGACACAACAGCTGTTTCTGGTCGTGAGAATGGGGCAACACAAAACTTCCTAATTAAGAAGAGGAGTGGTAAGTGAAAGGAATATATATCAAAGCTTTAGCGAATAAAGTACCGCGAATCCAGTTCTGTAATAAAGCTTTTGGTACGGGGAAAGGTGCGCAGCAACAAAGCAAGTAAACTAAGTGTTCCATAACAAAGTGAGCTGGTACTGTGTATTAGGAAAGTCAGACGGACGGCAGAGGATTAAGAGGGTATGAGCCAAATTAACTCCGAAGCAGAAGCGGCTCACCATCCTAAGCTGAGGGCAGAGCGAAACAAGTTTTCAAATGCTTTAGGGAAAAAACTACGTTTTACAACTACAATGCAATTAGGATGGCTGAACTAGTTTTTATTAAAGTTAAAATGGAGGAAAGAGTTGGGGAGCAGGGCCGAAACAGCTTAAGCTTTCCATACCAAAGTGAACTTCGACAATGTAAGAGTAAGTCAAATGGACAGAAGAGCATTGCGAAGGTAAGAGTCGGATTAACTGAGAAGCGGTTGCCTCACGCTGGGGTAAAAGGATAGCATGAACCAACAAGCTTTTAATGAAAAGAGCTTTACTGGACGTTATCACTTACCGCAGCTACAAAGAACATAGAATTGCAGAGTAAGCTTTTAATGGAGTTAAGTTTGCAGAAAACGTTGGACAGCAGTGCCGAAACAGACTAAGTTTTTCCCAAATGTTAGGTCTCGAACGGCCTGCTCCGAGGAACATTGCACCGTCTGATAATCAAGCAGATTTGGCGCCACTGATCCTGACCAAATATTTTAACTTGCATGGAAAAACAGAATTTCAAACCGACCAAAGTCAACTGCGAGCAGAAACGAAAAGAATTGACTTGCTCGGAAGGTAATTGCGCAATTTCTCTCAAATAACCGTGTTCCTTGTATTAGAATGGTCTCAGTTAAAAGCTGACCAGAGCTTTTCGGTGTTGCATATCAGTTGTTACTATCGCTTGTTTCACAACACTCACACGTCCCGTGATACTTTGAGATCGATAAAATAAAACTAGCACAGCCGCGATTTAAAATGTACAAGTGTGTTTTCTTACACACGTCGGCCCGTTCTGTGTTTCGCAAATATACTTCCCCTCCGTTGGGTTTTTTATGAATCGCCTGGCGCGACCTAAGAAGCTGCTAAGTCGAACAACTCAGGACACAACAGATTCTGCCGAATGGGGTGTCGTACAATAAGGTATATTTCATTTGAGTAGATGCAGCAGCCTCTCCATCAACAGCAGCTCCAATTCGAGAAATCTCAGATGCAATTGTTCGAGTTAGTTGCGCAAAAACCGAAGGTTCATTCAGAGCCCTTAGCTGCTTGCACACAGTTTTAAGCAGACGCGCTCACGGCAGCAACCACGGGGTTCGTTTTCAACAGATCAAACAGCGTAACCATTGATTCCTGGTTCAAGAAATATAAAGATATTTTCCGTGTGGAGTTGGCAGCGCAAGATGGTGCATGGAAAGTTCGTTTGTGGCAGTGTACACTTGGTGCAGTCGAGCCTGAACGCTGTACCAATTTTGTGCTGCCAAAGAATACAAGAGGTTTCCGCTTAGATGAGACTGCAATTTCTGACGTCCATTGCGGTGAGCAAACATCGTTGATCAGCATCCGATATTATGTGTTAAAGTAGCTTGAACGTGTTACTGGAGTATTCAGCCACAAGCTAAAACTGCACTCACCATCCTCCTGACAAGTCCAGCGTGGATAGCTAGACACGGTTTGCGAACCGGACAAAAATGTTACGGAAAATGTCAGCCCATAGTAATAATGTTAAACGCACCTGCATCATTTAACATTCAACTCTGCGACCCTTTTGCATCATTGACCAGTTACAATGACTACTGCCGGATCATTACCAAGAATGAAACTTGGCCTTCAACGGACTGCGAATAATAGTGTGCTAAAGCGGTCTGCACAACGCAAAACCGGCTAGCACTACAGTTCAACGGAAGCTTCGGCGGTGTTTCAGGACGTGGTGGGTTTTCGCCGGGCAAGCCTCCTCCCTATAAAAATCCACAAATGTCCGCTTAACAACACCGCAATGTGGCGGATGTGACTCGCCATTGAATAAGGTCACAACTGAGCATTTTACACAGACACAGTCCTCAGACTTTTACATACGAACAGTGGAGCTGATTTCACTATGAAAAATGCTTTGCTGGAGCACAGATCATTCCGATTTCTTAATGGTCATTGGTTGCACCCAAACCTTGTTTGGGCTCCTGTGCTTCTGGATTACTATATGTTGCAACCACGCCCAACTTGTATATTGACACAACAGTTATGACTGACTTTTGCGCGTCCCAGCGCCATCATGTTCCTTGGTCTGACTACTACCTGACGAAATGCTCACTCGTATGGACTACAGCTTTTCGGTAACACTTTTTATTAACAAGAAACTTTTTAATATTCCATAGAAGCTGCGCTTGTACGCATATTTGATCGCGCTTTACAGGTGTGTCTCGTTTCATCGAGAATATACCATTTATTTATCTATTTCTTTATATTTTTAACATATGCTGGAGTTGTGAATCGAAAATGTGAAATTTTTAAACTCGGTACCATGACACATGATCCTTTCAAAAGACTCGTAATTTTTGCCGTCTTTTGTCTTATACCGATGCTGATGTGCGCACACGCATCCTACACAAGTTGGAGCAGGAGCCACATTTGAAATTAAAGGACGCAGCTGCTGAATGCCAGCCACTAATTAACTTGAAGCCGGGTACCAAAATGATTGGAAATGCTAACCACAGAAGTGAACCACAGCTTTACCACACTGCTGTTCGAGCTAAAATTGAGAACCGTGAAATACTCAACCAGAAACACCTGACGTCATGCTGGAACTATGGTGGATGGCCTGTCGTTCGATTCTGTACGTACAAGAATCATCTCTGTCAGAAGTGTAAACGTCTGGGGCACAAAATGGCACACTGTAGCAAAACGCACGATTACAGGCCTGTGTTTACCTCAAACTTGTGCACGAACTCTAAACGCCAAAATACGTCGTGTCAGGGAGCAAAGACAAAGGTAGTTCTCGTAACCTGTCTAACAGAGATTGTGGGCAAAATAGAGTACGCCACCAGCAAAATTAACGATGTTCCCATATCCTTGCAAATAGATACGGCATCGGACATTATCATCATTTCTCGTTCATCATGGACTAGACTTGGCAGAGCCCCACTGAGGCGCACCTATCTGACTGCCTAAAATGCCTCCGGTGCACCAATGAGGTTAGATGGTGAGTCCACATGTGACATAAATTCAAAGGCCTGCGCCTCAGTGGAACCAACTACTTAGTTGCTTGTGTCAAGGCTAATCTTGGCATTGCTTGGATTAATAGATTGAATGTGCTCAATGTACCGCTGCATAAGGTGGGTTCTGAAGCAAACGTCATAGTGCATCGTACAGCCTTACCACCTGCTGAACAGTTTCAGGCGCAGTATGCTTATGCTTTTCAACCTGAACTTGGACATTTTAGCAAGGTGCAGCCTACGCTTACTCGGTTAACTGATGCTACACCAGTATTTCGACGCAGTCACCAGTCCCATATGTATCACAAGTACTTGTTGAACATGAGCTCGCCCGACTGCAACGAATTGGCGTGATTTAGCCAATCACTTCCTCGCCATGGGGTGGCCCAGCCGTCGTGATTAAGAAGTCGAACGGTTCTATTCCCTTGTGTGCAGATATTTTAACTAGTCTGCATGAGGTACTGAAATTCCATCAGTATCCAGTTCCACTTCCTGACGACCTATTCGCGAAGCTGAATGGTGGTAAAAATTTTGCGACCTTGAATCTGGCGGATGCATATTTGCAACTAGTAGTTGAATCTGAAGGCAGAAAATTTCTCACGATCAACAATCATCGTGGTCTGTACCAATACAATCGTCTGCCATTTGGAATAAAAACCGCACCCACAATTTTCAGCAAGTCACGGATGCCATGTTGACTGGGGTAAGTGAAGCTGCATCCTATCTGGATGACAGCATCATAATGGGCACCACACATGACAAATTATTTCCACGACTGGATGACGTGATAATGAAAACCGAAGATTATGAATTCAGTTTACTCGCAGCCATATGCAAATTCTACTTGAAATCCATTAAGTTCCTGGGATTCGTGGTTAATGAACGAGGCCGACATCGCGATCCCGAGAACATTGAGGTTATAGATCGACTGTCTACACCAACGAATGTCAAATCTCTGAGCTCATTCCTTGGAATGATGAGTCACTATAGCGTGTTGCTGCCAGCTACGTATCGTCTACGCCAACCCTTGAATCGTTTGCTGATGAAAGACGTCGAATGGAAATGGTCCAGACCGTGTCAACAGGCAATCGAGAAATTGAAATCCCTGCTGATATTAGACCTATTGCTTATTCATTACAAGCTCAATCTGGATATCATCCTGTCCACAGACGCTTCAAGCTATGGAATTCGTGCAGTCATTTCCCACGGCTTTCCAAACGGTTCAGCAGAGGCTGTGGCGCATGCGGCATGAGCCATGACTACTTCTGAGAAGAACTAAGCCAAATCGAGAAAGAAGCTCTCGCTGTTGGCTTTGCTGTGCAGAAAATTTACAAAATGATTTACGATTGGCGTATCACATTAGTAATGGATTGCAAACCCTTACGCTCTACCTTTGGATCCAAAAAGGGTATTCCGGCGTACACGGCCAGTCCGCTTCAGAGATTGGCCACCTTGCTCTTGGGATACGACTTCAACCTGAGGTATCCGTCAACTGACTCTATTTGACAAGCGGGCGCCCTGTCAAGGTTAATTCATACTAGTCGACGTGAGTCTGAGTTTGGCGTTATTGTTTTAATCACCGCCGACTAGGATACCAGCCACATGAAACGCGATGCCGTGAATACCTTACCAGTAAACGCAAAAGTAGTTCAGGAAGCCACGAACCAAGACCCATTGCTACAGGGAGTATTGACTTAACCGAGACAGTTTGTGGAAATTGTTGGACCGCAGTGCCGAAAGTGCCTAAGTTTTCACAACAAAGTGAACTGCTACAGTGTCACAGGAAAGTCAAATAGACAGTAGAGAATATGGAGGGTAAGAGCCGGATTAACTGGGAAGCGGTTGTCTTCCGCTTTCGTAAAAAGAGGGCATGGACTCAAAATCTAAAAAGTTAAGAGCAAGAGAGATAATGGAAACAATTACATGCACAAGCTAGAGCAAAAATGGGGGGTGCAGAGCCAGATCTGTAGTAAAGGTGGGTTTGCGGGAACAGTTGAGCAGCGGCGCCGAAAAAGCCTAAGTGTTCCACACCAAAGTAGACGCCCAAAGTAAAACAGCTTAGTTAGCTAGACAGAAGTGAATAAGAGGTAGCAGCCAGATTATTGGCGAAGCGGACGCCTTTCGCTATCATAGGATATGGACAGAGACTAGCAAGCATTCAGAGTTAAGCGCCGGAACATTAACAGTAAGGACGATGCGTCACAGCTACAGCAGACCTGAGCTAACCTTGTGAAGTATGGCCTGCCTGAAAGTGTCCGTTTGAAAGTTATTGGGGATTCCCCACTTTACTCGCGGGTCTTTATCCAAGCCAGCCTGCAATAATACTTGTGGCATTTCCACGGATTTACTATGGGTGCGCATCCTTTCTGGCCTCTAACCATTGGATGACTGGATCTGGTTGCCTAAACGGGGAAAAGGAAGCAACGGAACTAAATGATCATCACAACGCTTATTAAGCAGACTCCGGCCGTGCAATTGATGATCGTACTTGCCAAGCATGTTGTCCTTCACCTGTGGCTTTGTCAGTAACCACAGCCATCTCAAACCTAAATCGAAGTGTTGGCCGTCGCTATTTTCCGTAAGTATCCACAGCTCATGCCCGAAGTCATTCTTAAAGCTTGTGCTCTACATGAAGTTGCTTAGTACCTTTGAAGTAAGGGATGTTTAGTTAGCCGCGCGCTACTAATCGGTCAAAGACCACGCCATATTCCTGATTGGGCACCTGCATTGTTTAATCAAAGCCGACAATGAAGCGCGGTTATTAATAAGCTAGCATGCTTGGTTGAATGCCTTGACACATGGTCTAAAATCAGAGTTGGAATGTCCACTAGTGCCGCCTACTATGACTCATTTCGCTACGCGGCGCAGTGATTTCGCCTCATATATCATAATGCATAACGACCATTTACTCGTCACATAGCGTCTGCATCACTGGTATGTACCGGCTTTCGGTTCCATCATATGGTTTTTCTTTGATCAGCTTACGTTAGCCCCCACTTACTAGGCGGACTCCGCTCACTGCGCTCCGCAGCGCCTTACTTTCGTATATCCTGCTGCTAAAATACCAGTTGCACGTCGCTAGTCTCCGTATATTTGGTACCTACCGGAGTGCGGCTGCAATACTTGTTCTTTCGCTTCTTAGTCTGTTCTAGACACCACCTCACAGAATGACCTGACGCTCCACGCGTAGCAGCAACTTAGCTTCATAAATCCTACTGTTCGACTAGCATTCCAACGACAAATTATCACCGTACCTCAGGTATATCCCGGCATCCAGGTTCAAAGTAGGATTTTTTATCCCACAATAAAATAAAAAAGTCAATAAATGGCATATTCTAGGTAAAAGGAGACACACCTTTAAAGCGCGATCAAATATGCGTACAAGCACAGCTTCTATGAAATATTAAAATGTTTCTTTTTAATTAAAGGTATTACCGAAAAGCTTTAGTCCATACGAGTGAGCATTTCGTCAGGTAGTAGTCAGACCAAGGAACATGATGGCGCTGGGACGCGCAAAAGTCAGTCATAACTGTTGTGTCAATATACAAGTTGGGCGTGGTTGCAACATATAGTAATCCAGAAGCACAGGAGCCCAAACAAGGTTTGGGTGCAACCAATGACCATTAAGAAATCAGAATGATCTGTGCTCCAGAAAAGCATTTTTCATAGTGAAATCAGCTCCACTGTTCGTATGTAAAAGTCTGAGGACTGTGTCTGTGTAAAATGCTCAGTTGTGACCTTATTCAATGGCGAGTCACATCCGCCACATTGCGGTGTTGTTAAGCGGACATTTGTGGATTTTTATAGGGAGGAGGCTTGCCCGGCGAAAACCCACCACGTCCTGAAACACCGCCGAAGCTTCCGTTGAACTGTAGTGCTAGCCGGTTTTGCGTTGTGCAGACCGCTTTAGCACACTATTATTCGCAGTCCGTTGAAGGCCAATTTTCATCCTTGGTTGCGCGATTGCTTTGGCACTTATCCAACATTAGTCGTAGAATCATCATTATATCCTTAAGCACGTCAGCTTGAATTGGGAAAACTTCAGTTACTGTGCCGCAGAGCAGTAGTTGTATCCGGTCAGTGATGCAAAAGGGTCGCAGAGTTGAATGTTAAATGATGCAGGTGAGTACACACATTGTTAATAGAGTCTGGTATTTTCTTTTATATTCTTAGCCGGCTCGCAAACCGTGTCCAGCTATCCAAGCTGTACTTGTCCTGGGGATGGTTAGTGCAGTGGTGCCTTGTGCCCGCATACGCCCACAACAGGCGAAAATATCATTTCTTTTTCCAATGCTTGATAGTTCCGGCCTTTTGCTCCGCAAAATGGAAGGGGATTTCCTTCAAATGTTAGTAAGTGTAACTATCTCCATGGCCATTCGAAGACCCTATGAAAACCCATCGGAAAGGCTACTTACACGAGCGCAAAGCTGCCAGTGCAATGACATCGGAAAAACTGCAGGTGAATGGAGAATCGGAATGTTCGAGGCAGTGAAAGTACTCACGCCAGGATTGTTTGTCTTCCGTTGTGGAACAGAGGATCCAAGTAAATATATTATTCCATGTGAAGATATTGTGATACTGTGATTACGAGGCGAGCTAAACCCATTTGTTTAGACTCCGTGAAAGTGGCGTCTCCAGAATGACGGAAAGAGCTCTATTTGGAACGATGTGCAGGTTCTTCATCTGCCGGAGAAAGGATTAAGTGTTTAAACCGGCTGGCTATTGAGAATAAGTCGGCCAGTCCAAGTTGATAACCCTTCTTATTTTGGCCGAAGTAACTGGAAATCTCGGGAAAAAACGGGCAACGGACAAGAGGCAGCTAAACAGACAGACAGCAATGAATCGAGAAGCATTAACGAACGGCTGGTGGCGCGCAACGGTGCCTGTGATCCATCTAAATCAACTTGTTTGAGACCGAATGCGGGAGCAACAGTACGTAAAGCAACGTCCCAAGTGAGAAAGGAAATACAAAGAATCGCGAGTAGCGGACGAATGCGGACCGCAGTGCGAAGAGTACTTCGTGAGAGTAAGTACGCTAAAGCGCTCATAATTCCATAGCCCAAAAGCCACCAGAATCTAGAGAGAAGGGTTACAAAGGGCCAAAACTCTCTTGCGTTGGGAGTCAGTATCCCACGTACGGTCACACTAATAGACAAATGCGAACATAAGTTAAAGAGCAGAGGCATGTGAAGAGAGGTAAGGAAAGCATACCTATGGAAGTACTAGTCAAGAAACACTTCGCGATGGTCCGAGTGACGCCAGTAATCAGGGGCGATGTCGGAGCGAAGAAGGTCATACGCACAAGGATAACCTGGTTCGGCGCAGTGAGTGTAAGCCGTGGGAAGAAAATGGAGGGCAATAACAGCGAAGGATAAGGATAAGAGGAAAATAAAGGTAACAAGAGCCTAGACGTAAGTGGAAGAGAGCAAAGTCTCTGTCCGACCCTCGTCGGAAATGGCACGGCCATCTGGGAGTAGTAGGAGAACAGAAGACCGTTCAGATGAGCCTAGTTTAGTCGGCTCACTGAGATTGGGTCTTACAATTGTGGGAAGAACAATAGTGGTGAGGTTCAGCAGAAATAGACGGGTTAAATATCAAAGGGGCTATATTATACCGGGGTGGTTAGATCCGACAAGCCTCTCGAAGTGAGGGAGACCGACCAGCCGACACTTTTATTCGATGCATTGAGATCGCGTCGTACAGCTATAATGGAAAGAAACTAGGTAGGATCAGCAGTAAAGGGTAGGAAAGAGAGGGAAGAGGCTGTTTTGACATTGCATGAGCAAATTCAGCAGAAGCTTAAGGTAATAAAAGCAGCCTTGAGTCGGCAGTGTCTAGACCATTAACATCCCGGTGAACTGGAACAGGTCACAGAGAAGCAGCCTAGTCAGATGAGGCTCCGTTAACGAAGCGCACTGAGGTTTGGCTGTTCGATTGAACAATTGAAAACAAAGAGCGCAGCAAGGAGATGACTGTCAGGATGAAAAAGTTTTACTGCTGAAGTGTGGGGCAGCCAGAGATGCTCTCTTGCGAAGGAGTATGAATCGTTCAGTTCTGATCCGACGGCAGTAATATCCCCGTAGTCTGAGAGACATCGGAGAGCAGGAGGCCGATCAGAGGAGACTGGATTAGTCGACACATCTGGTAGCCCAGCAGTAGTCCCAGGGAATTCGACTGATCAGATGAAGATAAATTAGGGCAGGGCACTGAGCGTTGGCCGTCCGACTAAAGAAGAATTGAATGTACAGGTTAGAGATGGAAGTGCTCATGTTAATAAGGCAAGAACAAGTGTAGCAGACCGTAAACGTAAGCGGGACAAAGCTTCGCGTCTACGAGCCCAGACCGATAAATGTTTATTGTCTGGAAAAGGTCAAAGAAGCAGACCGATCAGGTGAGACTAGGTTATTGCAGGGCACTGAGAGTTGGCAGTCCGATTTAAGAAGAAATGAAAACAGAGAGCGTCATAAGGAGAGGAGAGAGTCCGGATAGAAAGAGCTTTACTTATAAGGTGTGGAAAAGTCTATGTGGCTCACGAGGTAATTGGGACAGAGCGTTCGGTCTTCCGAAAAAATGCCGGTAACGTCACAGCAGTCTGAGCGAACCGGGAGAGCAGGGGACCGACCAGACGAGACTGGATTAGTCGGCACGTTGATAATAAGTCTTACAGTTAAGGTGGGAAGACAAGGAAAGAGTCAGCAAAGACGGACGGGTTTGGGATGGGAGAGGCTATATGAATGTAAGGTATGCAAGTCAGGCAGACTCGCAATGTAAGCAAAAGTTGTGCTTTGGTTATGTAGAGCCTAAAACTGCATTTCGATAAGCAGGAAGCAGGCAAAGTTGGGGATAGGGCAGGGTACTGAGTGCTCGCTCTCCGGTTGAAGAAGAAATAAAGACAGAGCGCGATAAGGAGAGGACAGAGTCGAGTACACGTTTACAAATACTAGGTGCGACAGGTAACGTGGCTCTTGAGGTAAGGGTGACAGAGCGTGCACTCTTCCGAGCAATGGCCGGCAACATCACAGAAGTCGAAGAGAAGGAGACCGATCAAACGAGACTGGATTAGTCGGCGCATTGTGATTGAGTGGTATAGTTCATTTGGGAAGATACGTGGGGTCAGTAGCATTGGATAGGTCAGAAAGAGAAGTGGCTGTATTAACATAGGACGATCAAGTCTAGCAAGCTTTCGAGGTGAGAGAGACACTGCTTTGGATCGACCGAGCCTAGACCGCTAACTGACCGGTAGCCTGGTAGTAGCCCCAGAGAATTTGACTGATCAGATGAGGCTAAATTAGGGTAGAATACTGAGGGTTGGCCGTCACATTGAAGAAGGTTTGAATACAGACGGCGCTCAGTCATCGGAACAATAACCAGTAATGGCACAGCAGTCTGAGAGAAGTTGGAGAGCAGGAGACCGATCAGACGAGACTGGATTAGTCGGCGTAACGAGATTGTGGTAAGCAGCTAATTTTGGAGGACAAATGGCGTGGGTCAAGTGGTGGACAGGTTAGAGATGGAAGTGCCTAGATTAATAAAGCCTGAACAAGTGTGGCAGACAGGCAACGGAGGCGGGACATAGATTTGAGTCTACAGAGCCCAGACCGAAAAATGTTTATGGCCTGGAAAAGGTCAAAGAAGCAAACTGGTCAGATGAGACCAGGTAATTGCGGGGCACTGAGATTTGGCAGTCGGATTAAAGAAGAAATGAAAGCAGAGGGCGCCATAAGGAGAGGCGAGGTTCCGAATAGAAAGAGCCTTACTTATAAGGTGTGGAAAAGTCGATGAGGCTCACTAGGTAACGGGGACAGAGCGTTCGGTCTTCCGAAAAAATGCCGGTAACATCACAGCAGTCTGAGAGAACTCGAAGCGTAGGGGACCAATCAGACGAGACTGGATTAGTCGGCACATTGAGAATAAGTCGTACAGTTAAGGTGGGAAGAAAAAAGATTCTGGACCTCATAACTTAGAATGCTAGAACGTCTCACTGTTCCGCGTCGCATCGCTTAACTCTTCTATCTTGACCCTTCATTACTATTAGTTTTTCATTAACTTGCTTGCCGCATGCCACGCAACTAATTTATCACTTACACCTATATTAACTCTCTTCTTCCGACAGGCTAGTGCCACTTATTTGCTTCACGTAGACCGGAGAACTAGCATTGCAATTCCTGTAGTTTTTCATTGTTTGCTCACGCAAATTGGTTTTCCTACCTTATCAACTTCCCACCTCTCCACTTAAGCGTTACAGATTTAAAAACTCTATGCTTTTCCAGACCGCTTCGAAACACTGTCGGGGTATAAATAAATAAAGTATTGCTTCTCGAGTTTATCGGGACGCATCAAAGTAGACATAAGCAGGACTGTAAAAGCGATTACGTGTCGCAACGCGCCCGCTGCTTTGCATGAAACGGACTGATCGCAAAATGTGTAGAAGGCACTGAAGTCGGAGAGGTACTGAGCAGAAACTAACTCAATAGTGATATAGCATAGGTCTCAGTCAGGTGTATGCTATAGCGATCCGCAGTGAAAGCGTTATAAATGGAGTGGTGTCGGAAAATACAGAGAGTGAGGCACTTTTATGTGTTTGTCAAAAAACATAAAAAGCTACATGGAACTGCAGTGAAAGGTCGCTTTGGTTAACTTGCCACTGTGAATCCGTGAGCGCCTTTATTCAGTATCGAGCCAAGCTCTTTAGCTTGTGGTGTTGCTAAACGGAATATTTTGGCTTTTTATAAGGCGGACGCTCGACAAAATATCTACCACCACCTGGAACCCTGCCGCCGAGCTGTTTAAAAATGATTGAAGAACTGGCAATATATTTCACTGTCCGATCGTTCGCTTGGCTATTCGCAGTCACAGTACGTCCGAATTTCTACCTAATCTTAAGGAATTACATAGTCAAGGTCCCCCATTACAATTTGAGTCCGGCCGAAAAAGAAAGCTCCAGGAGGATCGGGTTAAAGATTGTGCATGTGTGTAATGAGTTCGGCTTTTTTTTCGGTCGTGGTATCCTCGTCTTAGTGTTAAGACATCGTGTCCAGCTTTGATTCACAACGTCACAAAATCAAGCGAAGCAAACCTTTCTTTCTCCTTGGTACTGGAAACTTTTCCAAAAAGCATAATGCATATAACCATCTGAGCATTAAACTTACGTGGTTTCACGTCTGCCTTTTGTGGCCTTTTTTGGCTTGTTCCAATTTCTTCTTTCTCTACGGCCTGCAGATTTCTATCGGGAAATTTCTGCGGTTTCTGACTCACGCTTTTTTGCCAGAATGGGTTGAAGTTACCTAACAATGGTTTATCTGTGAGGCGCATTTGGTCCATGGCTCATACAGAAGAACGGAAGTACGTTACGATGTGTTAGACCTAAAAAGCCTCCCTGTATGACACCGCTTGAGACAGCGACCAGGGAGGATACGACGTATGATAATTTCACAGACTGAGTGCGTCCGGTTAGGTATGATCTAACCCGTCCAACAAAGCACTTTCCACGCCATAAGCCTTGCGTTTGTATAGTAAGTGCTTATGTGGAACTCTGTCGATTGCTTTTTATATATCGAGGTAAACGTGAGTACTGCTTGATCTGAGTCCATCGCTTCATTGACATGTTAAAGCAATTCAGCCGGCAGGTCGAGAATCTTCAATCCCTCAGAACATTTCTACCTATGAACAGACAACGATCGCAACGAACTTTTACGTGGGCTCATGTGATTATGGATTACCACGTGGGATAAATAACGCCGATTTTGGCTAATGACATAACAGTTATGCTTGTTTTTCCGGGCCTTAGCGCCATCAGGTTCCTGGGCCCAACTATTCCCATAAAAACTGCGCACCGTGGACTTTAAAATTTTGGTCGTGTTGTCCATTAAAACGAGATGTTTTACGATTTCAAAGCAGCTATGCTTATTTTCATACTTGAATTTGCCTTCACCGGTGCGCCTCGCTTTAACTAGGGTATGCCATTTATTTATTTATTTATAAAAGCCTAAAAATTATATTTTAACAGCAGTATGACTTGGCGAATGTTCGTCGCCACTGAACAAATACTGTGCTTAAGTCCCCTTTCGCTATTTTCATGATAGGCGTACCAAAATAACTAGAAGCAGCAATAGTTTGTTTCTGAAAACAGCAAGGAGTGCCTTATCAGTCTTGGCCAAAGTATTACAGACAATGTTTTCCAGTAGGCACTTTGGTTGCATGAATAATGAGAAAGCACCTGTGAGGAAAACATCAAAGGGGAAGTGGCAATTGCTTGCATCCATACGGATGTAGCGTAGTGTTGAAATTTGTAGGATGTAACTTAGTGTGGTAGATAATTGTATATAATATAGCGTGTCAAGCAGTAATATGCTAGACTTACGCCTCTGTATGTAAGTACGTGTATACGTTAGTGGGCCCTGGGGCTAAAATTTTAAAGTGTGCCCGAATTTGTTTGTTTCCGTGTCCACCGAAGTACGAAGGAAGCAATGAAACTCTTCGAATTGGATGACGTTCGTGAGATGAGGATCTTCCGGAAGGGGAAAAGGAAGTGACTTTATGTATTGCGGTGTCACGTCCGTCACGTCATAGTTTTGTTAAACAGACATTTGCGTCTTTTTATAGGGAGTAAGTTAACCAGGCGAAAACCCGCCGCGTCTGGGAACGCCCGTCGAATTAATCGCTGAATAGGGATTAAACCGGACCACCGGCTTGTACCGCATGATTGTTTTGCTAGCCAGCCGTTCTGCGAATTTGTCGCCACCTCACTTATTGCGTGTGTACCGTTCCTCTCTACACACACGAGCTCAAATGGTCGTCACTTCACTAAGCACTTTGTTTCTTATTAAGGCTTCTTTAAATTTGGCAGTTGGTACAAATGTTGCCCACAGCTTATTACAAACTTAGCAACGTGCTTTTGACGAATCCTGATGCCTTGGTAATTTTGATCATCCCTGAATGCAAGAATAAACTTTTATTTATCCCTCGTTAGCACAATTTTACTTATGGTACCATCCTGGAATATCTATGAAGGAGATGCTAGTTACGCCAACTGCTGCAATGGTTATGCGCCCGAACACATTCACCGCGGTATTCAGGATAAGCCGTTTAATCTCAAGCTTCCAAACCAATTCCAAATTAGTTTACTCAACCTCGTCTCACTCCAACTTGTTCAACGGAAGCGACATATCTTTGAAACCCTCACCGGTTGCCTGAGATGATTCAGACCCTACCAAAGCGGCGCTCTCAGCTACATCATTCCTTATACATTGCGCAACCAAGTGAGTGCTCACGCTTTAAGCACACCACGACATCCACAGCATCTAACAGGCTTCTAACCAACTTCGTTTTTGCTTGACTCGGTTATACCATCTGACGATGCTAACCACATGTCTGTGTATCACAGCGTACATACCGCTCAGCGAGTTTCGGAAAGGATAGGTAATCATACCTAGCACGTTCCAAGATGGGTGTTTTGGTTTTTGACCAATAACAACAGTTACAAGCTTTCTGAGATGTTTCAATAATAACCTATAGCGTACGAATGGAAACAATGGTGGCCGGTGCCTGTGAATACTCGGGCTGAAACTCGGCTCGAGAAGAAAACAACCTGGGTACCCGTACGAAAAATTTATCATTATAAAACCATCATCTTTTGTGCACGGCGCGGCTTGTACTAACAATGCTCTAACAGGCAGAACAATTTGTTGGCACACCACGAGCTGTTATCATAACCACACTTACCGTGGAATCTCAGCAAACTGCTCAGCTGAAATGGCAGGGCGTATAATTGCGCCTCTTGTGTTTGAAAACTTTTGACTGCAACCAAACGGCCCTAGGTTTCGGTGGCTTACCTGTACAACCAGGTTTGCACACTATTAGCTGCGTTAACCAGAAAATTAACTGACGTAAAACTGCGAGTAAGATTTGCTCAAATGCTTTAAAGAATAAATAATGAAGCTGTTCTATTTCTGGACTGTGGCCGGTTGCTGTGCCCGCAAAGGTCAAACAAGAAACACCCGAAACCCAAGCTATGAGTTTTACAATGTCTTTTGCAGAGCTTGCCAGTTGTATGTCCCTATACGTCTGGCCAACGGAATGCTTGTACAGGCTTCTTACGTATAATATTGAACGGGTTTACCTCGCCGATTTGCAGCTGTATACTTCTGGAGATCTTTGTGCTCTCTTCGGTCAATAGCAAAGTAGTGGCTGCCAGTCGAACTTCGTTATATTGTATTACGAAGCGGGTTTCCTCTAACGACGATTTTCACTCCGAACCCTCTGAACGGTTTCAGCGCATTCAGTTACTTAGTTAACATAGAGGCTCATGATAAGTTACAAGTGCCATGGCGTTTAAAAGAACAAAAACGGAAAATAATACCTACTAGTAAAAACAGATAAACATTAAAAGCCGTCATAAAGGGTGACACAATAAGACGGAAATTTTAACTGGAGTAATATACATTAATCTAAAACACAATGAAAGTATTTCGGCCAAACTGAGCCCTCGAGCGCAAAAGTTCATTACTGAGTAAATATGAGATTGCATAATGACGGGTTCATTTGAATTGGAGCAGTATCGTTTTCTGTACTATAGCATAAATATATATCTATGATAACATATTTGTACTAAAATAGAAAGTTCATAATGTTTTAATTTACAAGGCCACTTACATCAATGGTTTTAAAAATTTTGTTAAAAATTTAGTTGAACGTTATTGGCCCTAAATTAGTCTATGTAATGGTGTGGGTAACTATCAAGGTCATTCCATTTTCAGAGTGTATATATGCAACATTGGTTGGTGGCATCCGGTTTCGGATTTGTCTCTTCCTGAGACCAGCCAAAAGACGCCTGCGCCTACAGAGGGACCATGTGTGGCTCGCGCTCCACCACCTACACCTCCAATCACACTCCCCATATCGAATGAAAACCCGAAGCAATAAGACCGGGAGGCATGCGAATGGGAGTCAGGTTTCATCAACGGAGCCGGCCCATACTTCTTCCGAGAAAGATCACAAGCAAGCTTTATTTGGGGAATCAAGCGCACACAAAGTGGTGCCTGGACCGTCGTCTGCTCCACACTGAGTGCATGGAACCACTCTTCTAGCCTAACATGGCCACAAGGACGATGCACCCCGTCCCATCCGGTTACGAGCAACTGTCTTCTAGAGCCAGTATGGACGAGGTAGTGGGTAATGGAGGGGCAGGCACATTGTCAACACGCGCATCCAGCGCAGCCACTTCATAGACATTGAGCAACAGACAATTACTTAAAACAACTGGAGGAAATAAAAGAACTAGGATAATGCACACGAAGGGGGTCATATGACGCTGCACTAATTGAGCGTGTAAATATACTGGTTCAGTACGAGTCCGCGGTAAGTTGAAAACGACAAAAAATATATTCTAAGCAAATGCAATGAACGCGCAATAATTTTCGCCATTAATTACAGTTAGCTTTGGCGACATAGGCAAGTTCATATTACTAGTACACATTAATGTGAGAGATAAAAGCATTTGGACAACATAGGATACCCACTACCTGAAAAAAGAGACCCGCCATGCAAGCACGCGGTTAGTAAATAGAATAAAACGTACCTATTAAAGCTGCCGCCGCTCTGTCTACATTCTCTGCATGACCAGCCGTTGCGTCGGTAGCGGTTCTGTGTGGTCATGCTCATGGCTCCTTTGGCCTGCTTGACTCAGACGCTGGCGACCGCATGTGCCACAGCACCATGCGCTCGATGTCGATGGCGTATAACACGTTGGAGCTTGCCGCTTCTTTTTTGTATGTAATAGGTCTTTCTCCCACACTTCAGCAACTGCCTTCATAATTAGATCGTGCCATGCGCGCTGAAAAACCCCGTTTGATTCCTATGACCTGCCATCAAGATAAGAACATGAGAGGCTCACTTTGCTCATGTCCTGGTAACGTAAATTCGGCTTCCCCACATGCCGCTTCCCAGTACTCAGACGACCATATAATAGTCGTTTTGGTAGCCGCGTTGTATCTATCCTGTTCATATGACCGTGCCACCTCAGATGTCTCAATAAAAGTATGCAGTCCAATGCATACATTCCACTCCGACGCAACACTTCAGTCCCTGAAACATTGTCGCCTCTAACAAATGCGCAAAATCCGTCGCAAACACGCTTGTTGTATACGCTTGAGCCATCGCACATCCCACCGGTACATCGTCCACTTTTCACCGCTCTTAGGGGAACGGACAACACCATGGATTTGTACACCATCACCCTCTTAACAACGGTAAGCTGATGTTTGTTCCACACTCGGAACTCAAGTTTCCGGAATGCCGTCGCTGTCTTCGACAGGCGGACACACAGCTCACTGTGTAACTGCTAGTTGGTCGATTGCACACCCCAGGGTAGCATATGTCAGAGACAGTACCTAATACTTCAGCACCAAGGCTGATACGCGGCCATAGGAAAGATTGCACCTCAGATGAAGGCTGAACGGGACGAACAATTTTAATTATGTTGATCGTGAGTAGCAAGTTGGCCGCTGTCGAGGCCAGAGCACTAGTCATGTGATGCAACGCATCCGCGCTGTGTGCAAACTATGCACAGTCTTCATCAAAGAGCAACATACGGATAGTTTGCTCACAGCCTGTAGTTTTGGCGCCAAAACGACGGACGTTCCGCAGTCCACCAGCAATACTGTGCTCCAGACAAACACCGTAACCAAAAGTCGCATCAAAAGTACAAGACATCATTACATGGAGATATATATTTAACAGCGTGGGTGCAGAGACACAGGCAACTGCAAAATCATCTGAGGTCTCTCTACTCCGCTGCACCTTTGCGCACACACCACTGGGCACACATTCAATTAAACTTACAAACACTCAAGGACAACCAAATATACCGAACACCAGCCAACTATTTCGCAGTTTACTGTAACAAATGATTCACTAAAATCAACAAACTGCCAGTACAACAGTTGGTGTCGTTCTCTGCACTTCTCCTGCAATTGACGAGTTGCAGACACCATATGTAGGGTTAGGATCTGAAGGGAATCCACAGTGCTCTTGTGTTACGTCAGGTTCTACAACCTCACTGACAAAGCGGTTAAAAAGGATTCGGGCAATTACCTTACCCACACAACTCGGCAAGTTGATGCCACGAACATTCGTGCAACATGGCTTGCTCCGTTTGCAATTGAACAGTGGTATTTCAGGGGCATCCTTCAACTCGAGAGGCAGCTACTCAATCCACACGTGTTGCGTCGAGTAGTGCAGTGGAGCCAACATCGCGGGTCCGCCGTGTATCAATAATTTAGGCGGGATCCAGTCGACAACGGCACAATTGCTTTTTCGCAAATGAGCAAGAGATCTCTGCGTCTCTTCCAGGGTTGGCATGTTTGGAGGGTCGCCTGTACCCGGAGCCAAGAGAGCGATTCGAGAAGACAGATGGAGTTGCAGGAAAACTTATTAAATAAATAAATAAATATTTTATTCTCGGCAAAGCGAGATACGCTTTTGGGCATAATCAGCATATTGCATTATTGTACATGATAGTAGAATGAGCAGTACCAACATTGGGAGTAGTAAAGTTGGAGACAGCAGAGTGGGCCCATAGAGCCCAAAGGTTGTATGTAGTATATGTACACAGAATGCGAGAGGTAAAGATAGTATTCAGATCACTTATATGGTATGTTGATGCGGGACTAGTCCGATGAGCTCCCGTAAGCAATGTAGGTCAGTGAGTGAAGTATGAGGAAATGGGTGAAAAATACTTAAGGATATTGGCATGTCACTAATCAGATATGTAGGCGTGTTCGTGCGACAGCCGATATATGCACGGAACTTGTAAATGTGATATCAGTCAACTTGCCAACGTTTGTTAGGGGCGGTGACTTTATTGAGTGGCGAGTCCCATCCGCCACGTCGCAGTGTGGGTAAACAGACATTTGTAGCTTTTTGTGGGGAAAACGCTTGCCAGACGAGAGCCTACCACGTTCTGGAACACTGCCGGCTGGTGATATAACATTGGCAAGATTGCATCCGACCGATTAGCCTCGCGGATACTCGCAGTCACGTAACGCCAATTTGTTTCCTATGGCTGTGTAGTCGCCTTCGGAGTCCAGTGCAAGTGGTTGGAGCTGTTGAACTCGGACGACTCAGGTGACTTTTATGGAATTGATCAGTTTCCTAGGTTCTTTAATGTGTCATGGTTATGAAGTGCGGGTTTCTCTTTGTTCTTTATTGAATCCGTGCCCATGGGAGCGTCGCAGGTACGTCTTCAGCGGTGCTCCGTGCTGGTAATGTTATCATGTAGAATAAGGATAAGAAGAAAAACTGTACAGTAGAAGATTCCCTGTTATATAGCTATAAGAGAACAACACCGTGGACGCTCCAGCTAGGGAAACGGAGAATGCACAGCACACAGGGCAGTCGCGAGTTGCAATCGAAACGGGGGCCAAGCAAAAATGGCAGTGAGCAATGCTGGCATTCGAACTCAGCAATCAGTTCAATAATCCACACCGGTTGCCTAGGCGTACAATGAAATAATTTTAGTTAGAATTTTACACAGGCAAACCGGGGAATCTCCAGACTGCTACATAGCCCTTTCCCAGAAGGGAATGTGTAAGCAGTCCTTCGATCTATGTGAGGACTGTCCGTCGCGGGCCAGCCTTCTGCGAGACCAGGTTGTGAAACCTGATGCAGCTGCTGGGGGAGAAACATGCAATCGGACCATAGCGGGATCCCACGCGTGTCCTCCCTACGGTGTCGAAACGGTAAAAAACTGCTTGTGGGGGGGCAGTTCGTAAAGTTCACGAATGCGGTTGAGCAGGAAGTTCATTCCACTTCCAGTTGACTTGCAGGGATCCAGCGAAAGTGAAAGCGAGATGCAACCAACCGGCGGGGTGTATATGGAAAGCAAAATGAAAAAGCAGCATAAATGCAGAGCCATACACAAAACAATACAAATCGAAAAAGATGCAAAGCCGTTTTTGGGATTTCAAAAGGCTGTGCTCTTCTTTGGTAGTTCCAAAAAGCTTTGGTATTTATTCGATTTTAAAAAATTTTGGTAAGAGCAGAAAATTTCTAAGGCACTTTCTATGTAAAATAGTAAGTGCTAACGAAGTCCGAAAATCGAACTGGAGGTTTGAGTTTCCTGCGACGTCGATCGATAATAGGGCGAGTAGGAGTGCTGTCGGTTGAGGTTGTCGGTTCTGCTGGAGCGGACTGACTCGTCTGAGGTTGCGATGCGAGCTGTAATGGCACAGGCTGTGAAGATGCTTGTTGCGCCGAAGAGTCAGACTTGTCGAGGAATGCTGGCTTGAGTCGATCGATGTTGATCGTCTCAGTCTTACCATTGTACTCAATGGTAAACGTTTTGGCGCTTCTGTGTACGACATGGTACGGACCAGAATAGGGATCATGGTGACCGGCGTACACTGTCAATGCGAACGAACACGTGCGTGCAGGTTGTTAAGCATTCGTCCATGCAGGTACGCAAGCTCTGTGCTCCGGGTTGCACAAGCTGAAGCTGGTACATGTGATGAGATATGCGAGCTACTTAGGCGCCATATTCAAAGGTTATCGGCGCCTTTGGCGAGACGAGTTCCCCAGGTAAGCGTTGGGTGCATCCAATGACTAACAACGAGGGAGTGGCGCGCAATTCCGCTTTAATCGTGTTTCTTATGACAAAGAGTACGAGTGGATGTGCTTCGTGCCAGGATGTGCTAGCTTGGGCGCATAGTGATGCCTTGAGTTGCCGGCGGAACTTTTCTACCATCCCATTAGCTGCTGGATGGTATGCGGTGGTTCGGTTGTGTTGGCAACCAAGGACGTTGAGAGGTTTGCTGACGGATCCGGCAAAGTGTGATCCTCTGTCGGTGATGACTACTTTTGGGCAACCAAAGAGAGCTACTCAGCGTTCTCGGAAAGATTGTGCAACTGTCTCAGATGAACAGTTGGCTATCGGAATCGCTTCTGGCTAACGTGTGAATCGGTCGACACAATTGAGGTACACGTGGCCTTTGCAAGGAGACAAAGGTCTGACCAGGTCGACATGAACGTGTGCAAAACGAGAGCCAGGAACGAAAAAGAAGTCAAGTGGGCTGTTGGTGTGTCTGTATACCTTGGCGCGTTAACACTCTAAAGATGTGCATGCCCAAAGCGGACATCGCGATTGACTTTGAGCCAAACGAGGCGTTCAGTAACGAGTTTCTGCAAAGCACGTATGCCGGGATGAGGCAGGTTGTGTGAAGAATTTATAACTACTCGACCCATCAAAATAGGAACTACGGGCCGGGTAGAAGTTTTTGAGACGTCACAATGAGTGGACCAATCAGCAGAAGCTAGTGGAGCTACGCGTAGTTTCAACGAGGTGTTGCGTCGCAGCTTGCTTATGTCGGGATCAGCTTGCTGAGCAGCAGCCATAGCGGCTAGGTCAATATGGGTGCTAGGCGATAAGCTGATCTGTTGAATGCGTGAAAGCGCCTCCGCGAGGGGATTGAGAGCACCTGAGACATGTCGTACATCTGTCGTAAACTAAAAAACGTAGTCTGGGTGTCTAGTTTCCCACGGAGAATATTTGTCTGTTGCGCCACTGATTGCGTAGATCATTGGCTTGTGGTCAGTGAAGCAAGTCTCCGCGATGACGACGGTAATCCAGGGAAAAGAGGTTCAGTTGTTTGAGTCGGAGAGAATAGGACAGGTCCCGCAGCTCAGCAACAGATTTGGATCCACGCCGTTGAACCTTTTTCAATCATATTACATTCAAATTTCGTAATAGGGTAGGCGGCAGGTAGCCTGTATTCGAAAAGCGGGCGTACCTGTGAAGTAAACAGGAGTTGGAATAGCCCCGGAGTCAGGCGAGAGAAGGCTCTACGTATAGAGTGAAACATCCTGTAGGTCGTAGCAACCTTTCTTTTGATATCCTGATTAGATTTGAGGTCAGACGAAATTATCACTCCCAGTTCCCTCTCCTGAGTGGTGTTCCTGAGCAAGGAAACATCAAGATGGTAGGTTCCAAATGCGTAAGGCGCACCAACTGGAAAAAGCGAACATTTCTCACGATTTATTGGCAACTACCACTTAATTGACCAATCATGTAGCAGGTCGAGCGTCAATCGTAACCTATCAGCAGCTTCCATATTGGATACCTCCATCCACAGCTTCAGGTCGTCGGCGTAGATTAGGCAATCCGCCTGGAGTGTGGACGGTAAGTCATTGATGAAGATGTTGAAAAGCACGGGGCCAAGGACAGACCCTTGTGGGACTCCACTAGTCAGGAGAACAGGGGCGGAAAATGTTTCGTTCACTTGCACCTGCATCAGACGGTCGCGAAGGAAATCAGAGATCCAGCAGAGAAGATTCCTGGCGATACCGATTCCTCGGAGTTTAAGCAAAAGTCGTTCGGGCGGGACCCTGTCGAAAGCTTTGCTGAAATCCACGAACACAACGTAGAGGCATTTACCGGAATCTAGCAACTCCGCCCATTTCTCCTTAGCAATTAGTAAGTTCCAGGTACATAAGCGTGCCCTTCGAAAACCATGCTGTGCACAAGAGAAGAGATTCAGTTCCTCGAGGTAGAGATGATGAGCCCGCTTCAAGATCCGCTCCATAACTTTACACAATATCGATGTTAAGCAGATAGGACGATAGTTGGCTGGATCTTGCCTGTTCCCTCCTTTGTATATGGGTTTTACGATGCCCACTTTCCAAGCCGACGGCAGACGCCCGGCTTCAAAGGAAAGACGGAAAACCTGACAGATAGGAGGGGCGATGTACTGCGCCACAGTCCTAAGCAAAGGGTGTGCACGCCATCCGGGCCGGGTGAAGAATGCGGATCTAAATCAAGGAGAAGTTTAACCACAGAATTGATGTTAATGTCTACCTGATCCAATAGATAAGGAAAACTGGACACAGTGTTGTCGCAGGCGGGAGTTTCTTTCGCGAAGATAGAGGCGTACTGCCGGGCCAAAAGACTGGCTTTATCAGCGTCTTCGTAAAGTAAATTCCGATGTTCAAAGGAACACAAGGTGGGAATGCCGCTGCCAGCCCTGGTGCTTCTTTTTAAATAAGAGAAAAGTATTTTGTGTGTCGTTCTGGAGTGTACTGCTAATGATAGTTTATATTGCTGACGTTTCTGAAGCTTCAACGTGACACAAACATTTCTGGTAGTCTTGTAGGAAGAGTAATCGAACTCTGTTTGAGATTGCCTGAAACAATCCCACAATTTGCGTCTTCAGTTCATCAGAGATCTCAATTCACTGTCAATCCAAGGTGGACTCCACTTGAAAGACTTTCTACGGGAGAAAGGAACAACCTGCTCAATTAGAGAAGTCATTTTGGCGAGCACAAGGTTCCACGCGTCATCAAGAGGAATGGGATCAGGAATACTCCAATCCATAGCGCTTGCGGCTGTTCTCAGACGGAGTGGATCTTCATGCCAAAAGTGCTGACGACAACCACCTTGGCTATGGATCGTGAGGCGACGTGTCCATTGGAATGGAACGACACAATGATCGCTTTTTCCGGTGGGTTGAAGAACTGTTAGATTCGTGACATCTGACTGAGCTCGGGTGAGCACAAGGTTCAGAATGTTTGGCGTTTGGTCGGCAACAATGTGGATTGGCAAGATTACGTACTGAAACGAATTACAATCAATAACAGTCTCAAGTAAGGTGGCAGCAAAGGAATCAGGTGGACGACTACAATAAGTATGTCCCATTAAAATCCCCCACGATAAGATTCTCCTTTCCTGCACCTTGTTTCCTGATCGAATCGAGCAATTGAACTCCGGAGCCGATGGCGCTCTGTAGACAACACCAATAGTGAAGGATCTGCGTCCATCATGAAGACGGCGCCAAAGGCATCAAAATCACCATCGTCGCCACTAGTAGCTGCAACCAAATGGGCCTTGAGTTCGACCCTCCAGTAAAGTATGACGCCGCCACCCTGCCTACCTCCACTGCGGTCGGCTCGAAAGAGACTATCCGGAGATAGAAACCTCTGAATCTATGATGCCCACAAAAAGCCAAGTTTCGGTGAAGGCCATCAACTCTGGGCGAGTATCGGACGCAAGCATCTGTACCTCATCAAGTTTATTTCTTAGACTGCCTACATTGGCAAAGATTACACGCAGTCCGTTTTCATGCTCTGCTGTCCTGGGTTGAGGAAAATTGGCCTCCCCCGGGTTCGCGATTCCCCAGATTACGCGAAAATTCACGATATGGAGGTCTGTCTCACCATTCGCTCGGCAGGACCGGAGCTCATCAACGGCTGTTTTCATTTTAATCCGATCTTCCGGAGAAAGATCTCTCAGGACGTAAAAAGGCTCACCTTTCAAACGTGGGATTCGCCGGAGGATGCGTCAGCATTCCTCTTCGCTTTGGCATACGATCTTGTGGGGGCGTACCTTAGTAGGATGCTCTTGCTTTCTGTCCAGGCGGGAGGCAGAGATAATGTTTATACCCAATTCACCTTCCTCAAATAAAATAGAAACCGTTCGCTCAAGGAACCCTTGGTCATCCAGCATCCTTTCTGCAGAGGTGTGCTTGGTGTATTCTGGGGCGTTCACAATGATAAGACATCATTCACGAGAGGGTGGTAGAGCGCAGCCAGAGACCTCCGACCGTGGTGACGCACTGTCCTTGATCAAGTTTTCCAGCTAGTTGACTTTGTGGAGAACAGATTTCATTTGGGACTGGTAAGCAGTTTTCTTGGATTTGGACTTCGACTTCGCCTGAACATTACATATAGTTTCACTCCGACCCATTGGGACAGTGGGAGTTTTCCGCACCACGGCTGCGTATGTCTCAATCGTGGGCTCAATGGGCAAAGCGCGTGTCAAAGGCTCCGATTGGGAAGCAGATGGGACACAGCTTCGTTTACCCGTGGGGGTAGCTCAGCCGGAATTAGGTGTAGACGAAAAATGTGATGAAACAATAGAGTCCAATGCAGTGGAAGCTTCAACCTTCGTTGGAGTAGAATGAGTGCTCAAAACTGGCAGTCCGGCGTGAAGGCGTCGACTGTTTAATGAAGTACAGCAGCGGCGACAAGAAGTATTAATAGTCGATGTAGTATATCGTTGCAGAGACTCATAGAGTTCAAGACAAATGTCTCAGCAGGCAATATGCAGCCATCCGTCACACTCAGAGCACTGTACGGCCTTAGAACGCGAGGTTACACCTTTACTGCAACTCAGGCATTTTGACGTCATAGCTAACAACCCGGGTAGCTCTTCGCACTCGATAAATCAAAAGCAATTCCTTCACAAAATCCGAGAACTAGGAAATAGCGTTACTATTCGCAGTATATGCGTCGCTTTGTGGAATATCAAGATATTTGAGTCATTAAAAAAACTGAAAAGTGGAGGTGAGTCAGCTAGGAAAAAGGAAATGTTTGCTGGCGCGCAAAATCCTTTACCGTAGGTTCCCTAACCACGTGGTCTGGAAGCGAATTCCAGCGATCTATAACTCGGCGCGACAGACGAGTTTCCGTCCTAATCCTATCAGACCGTGGTTTATGCAGTTTCAGTGGGTGACCGCGGAGATTAGGTAACGTATCAGGACTAAATAGCCATGACAAGTCCTGGCATCCTACCCGTCAAAATACGATAAGTGAGAATCAGGTCCCCTCTTATCCTTCGGTAGTGCATTGAGTACATCCCCAAACTGAGCAAGCGTTTAGGATACGTCTGGCCCCGTAGACCCTGCACTAACCGAGTGCCCACTCGTAACACCCTCTCCAAGTCCATTTTGTCTCGGTTAAGACATGGTGGACAAGCCTGAATACAATATTGCAGGTGGAGTCGGACGAATGCCGAAAATATCTTCACAAACAAATTGGCTGTTAGGGTTCTGAATGAGCGCCGGACAAAACCCATTATACGAACCCTCGACATGCAGCCGTCCTCCAGTCGTCACCAGAATAAAGTGCTGATGCCTGTGCGACCCCAAAATCAATCTGCTGAGTGACAAGAGGGAGTTCATCACTGCCGATAACATATCGGGTGGGAGGATTTGCAGCTCCGATTCGGAGAACAGAGCACTTCGCCCTATTTATGGGCATCAACCATAAGGCAGACCATTCCCAGATCCTATCCAAGGCATGCTGAATTGCCTCAGGACCCCCCGGGATATCCACAATATTCCAGAGCTTAAAGTCGTCAGCAAACATTAGTGATGACACCCCTAGCTCTCCCGGCAAGTCATTTACATAGATCGCGAACAACAATGGCCCCCATACCGAGCCCTGCGGGACGCCACTAAGGACAGCTTGCCTGAGCGAAAGGATGCGCCCCATCCGTACGCACTGTTCCCTGCTCTCAAGGAAAGCAGACATCCATTGAAGGGCGCGACCAGATATCCCGTCAGATCTCAACTTTAGTGAGAGCCGAAGATGTGGAACAGTGTCAAAAGCTTTTGAAAAAATTTGCGAATAACACGTCTACAGCGTGGCCACTGTCTACCGCTTCGGCCCAGCTTTCACGAGCTACAAGTAAATTAGTCTGACATGAAAATCCTTTGCGGAATCCATGTTGCGCGACACTGAGAAGGTTGAATCTATTCAGGTGGTTCTCCACTGAATCCCTTATCGGCTTTTCAAACAACTTGACTACTACGCTTGTCAAACTGACAGGCCGGTAGTTCGCGGGCAGAGCACTGTCACTGCCCTTAAAAATCGGACAGATGATTGCCTCCTTTCCATTCCGAAGGTAGGATGCAGCTGTCCAGCGATATTGAAAACACGCATGTAAGACCACTCAGCTCAGTGGCCAATTCATGCAACAGCTTCGGATGAATTGAATCAGGACCGGAAGCTTTAGAGGGATTAATGCCTTGCAGTAGCTCGAAGACCTGAGTCGCCGTTATGCTAAATTCATCTAAGCAGTAATCCTCTGGAACTCTTGAAACTAATTCAACCTGTGGTAAAGAGGTCTCCCGAGCAAAGACCCCAGTATACTGATCACTAAGTATACAAGCCTTGTCATGGTCAGTTTTTGCGCACGGGTCCCGTCTGCTCACAATAAACCTGGTATAGACAGTTTTGCCCCGCTGCGTCTTTTAACGTAAGCAAAATACTTCTTTGGATTAGCTGCGGCCGAGTCCGCTAAACCCTGCTCGTATTGGAGACGAGCAGTTCTGAGATGTTGCTTACATTTATTTCTATTCTCTCGATAACTATCATAGGTACTGGCTGATGGAGCTGCTTGGTAGGTTCGCCAGCATCTAGACCGTTTCTTGAGTAGGTACTTGCCTGTGGTATCTATCCATGGAGACTGTTCCCTTAACCCTCTTTTCCTAATGAGTGGAATATAGGGAGTGGAAACCTCCGTAAGGTATGCATTAAATTTTTCCCAGGCTAAATGGACAGAGTCAGCCATCGAGATCTCACAGGTTCAAAACTGAAGACCTAGCTCGCATTGAACTGAAGTCCGCCAGCCAAATATTCGGAAGTAATTCAACAGCGGTTTCTTGGTACCTTGAAGGAGCATATCGGAAGGATATGCATGCCTGATCGCCGGACCCTAGAGGTGCACTGCATGAAACGTCAGTCACGAAGTCCAGGGACTTAGCGAAAACCAAATCCAAAGTAGATGGCATTTGGTTGTCCATATACCTAGTGCGAAAGTCAACGAACTGGGGCAAAGGCACTTGAAGAGTCAGTTCAAGGAAGTCTGCACCGAATGTTCCTAATGCCGAATTGCAAGAAAGATCGGGCCAAAAGACTTCCGGGAGGTTGAAATCCCCTAGAACTAAACACTTATTCGCAGACTGAGTGCGAATAAAGTCAAGTATCCCTCTGGAAGAACTTTCAAGACTTCTGTATATCACTATAACTGTAAACTGGGTAGAGGAAGTGCACAAAACAGCCGATAGGGCTTCAACAATCTGATCCGACGACTGGAATGTGCAGGTCCTCAACGCATCTTTGTTACAGCTCACATACAGTACAACGTCTCCGCTTTGGCGACCAACGGAGCGATCAGTTCTAAGCAGCGCGTAGCCAGGTAACTTTACCTCACCGTCCGTGATATCCGGAGACTACCGTGTTTCAGTGAAAGCAAGTATGTCGGGACGAGATTTGTCTACAAGTAGACTCAACTCGTGCACCTTGTTCCTTAGGCTACGCACGTTGCTAAGTACTACCTCAAAGAAGTCGGCACGACCATCCCTGGGTCGTGTGCCATCAGGATGGGTTCTGATAGGGCGGAAAATAACTTCCAGCTGACCACCTGAAAAACCACCAGACGGAGGCCTTGCTCACCAGCCGCCCGTCTAGTTTTGAGGTCTTTGATAGCTTCCTCTAACTTCAATCTATCTGCCAGTGGTAGGTCCGGCTGAACGCCGACACCACTACCCTTAAGTTTGAATGCAAACCGCAGTAATGATTTGCGTTCCTCCGGGATAGAAAGGACCACGCGAAGTAGTCGGGGTCGTGGATTTGGCGTAGCGGTAGGAACGTTCCCCAATCTGGTCAGCTTTCTGACAGTGACACCAGGGAAGCCAGGTGGGAGCAGCTTGCTGACACACAGTTTCAGCCACTTGATGTCATCCAAGATGTGTTCCCTTGGGAGAGCGGCCGCAGATTCAGTAACGTTACGGAATATAACGCTACTATCCGTGAAAGAGTCGGCACGACGGGGAGTGTTTACCCCACGTGCCTTGGAGTCGACACCTATACCAGCTGTTTTCACCACTGGCGGTGGGACTGTCCCTGTCTTCACAAACGACGCCGAAGCAACGGTAGCGTAGGTTTTCCGCTCTATTGCCGGCGTCTTACTAGTTCCTGGGTCTTCAAGCCCCTACGAAGTTTTACGAGCAGATCTAGTCCGCTTCTTCTTTTGGTTCACTGGAGCAGGGGCCGTTGACCTTGTATCGCATTGAGCAGTTACCAGCACTTCGTCAGAACGGGCTGGTTCACTGGCAGCCGAGACGGT